>JARQZK010000001.1:2322500-2415000 GCA_030704885.1 Cynegetis impunctata
ACGGCGATGGTAATCTTCCGGAGAAAATATCTCCCCTACTTGCTTTCGCAAAAGGGCTATTTGTTCTTAGCGGTTAATTGGGTGGTCGTCCATTGAAGGTGATAGAACGCGAAACTGTTACGTATTCTGAAAAAAACGGCATTGAATCTAGTCATTAATATACTTGACGGAAAATATCGAAAAGTGCCCGTACCGTGAACTGAAAACAACTACATCTAATGGGTTTTTAGCTTTGACAACTCTAAAAGCATTCTTTATTTCTGAGAAAACTTGTTGAACAAGCGGAGGCTTGATAAAAATTTATATATATGTATATAAATATAAATATATATATATATATATATATATATTTGTATATATATATATATATATATATATATATATATATATATATATATATATATATATATATATATATATATATATATATATATATATATATATATATATATATATATATATATATATATATATATATATATATATATATAATTATTCATTCGAATTGTTGTTGCCTGTGAACTATTTCTAATCTCTTGATAATTATTAGCAATAACAGGATTGTTGAATCTCAAAAAACTCGATTTTATTAAAAAGTTGACGTTTCGCCACGACATTCGTGGCTTTATCAAAGTTTTAATAAAGCCACGAATGTCGTGGCGAAACGTCAACTTTTTAATAAAATCGAGTTTTTTGAGATTCAACAAGACTGTTATTGCTAATAATTATCAAGAGATTATATTTTTTTATATATATATATTTATTTTTATTTATATATATATATATTAATATAATTATATATATATATATATATATATATATATATATATATATATATATATTTATAATAATAATAATACTTTATTTCATTTACAACAATAATTAAGTCAAATCTAATACAATACGATTTAAGTGAAATTCAAAATGATATGGTCCTTTATATAAAATTCGAAAACATTCATTAAATAAGAAGGATGTTCAAATAAATAATTGTTCATAATTTTCTTTATTGTTTTCTTGCCCATTTCCTTCCAGTTGGTTAACTTATTGTAAAGTCTAGCTGTTAAATATGTATATAGATCTATATAGATGTATATATATATATATATATATATATATATATATATATATATATATATATATATATATATATATATATATATATATATATATAAACATATATATAGATCTATATACATCTTTAACAGCTAGACTTTATAATAAGTTAACCAACTGGAAATAAATGGACAAGAAAACAATAAAGAAAATTATGAAGAGTTATTTATTTGATCATCCTTCTTATATAATGAATGTTTTCGAATTTTATGTAAAGGACCATATCATTTTGAATTTCACTTAAATCGTATTGTATTAGATTGGAATTAATTATTGTTGTAAATGAAATAAAGTATTATTATTATTTTCCATCTCCGCAGCTATCCATATAATACAATAGAATATAATACATTTTATTCATCCCAATAAGTCTTCTCAATACAAATGAAAATGAAACAAGTCGAAATAAAGATAATACAGAGAAAAAAGTTTGACAATTCAAAACAAAGAAAAATTGCTTCTAATATTACAGAAACTCACAAACTCATTAACAGAATTTGGTTCACAATCTATAAGATATTTTTATAGGTGCTTCTTGAAGACATCAATACTCTCAATTAGCCGCAGACACCTAGGCAATAGGTTAAAAATTAGAATAGCGATATATGAAGGGTCATTGGCAAACCTAGAGCTATAGTGAATAAGTAGATTAAACGAAAATATTCGTGGGGTTGCGTTTTTATTTATATATTTGTTAAAATAATGCGGATGCAGTTTTAAAAATATCATAGGTCGATAGATATATAAAGCATGTAACGTTACTATATTATTAGCTTTAAAAACACCCCAAAAAAATCCTCTGTAACCTAAACTGAACATAATTCTCATAGCTCTTTTCTGAGATAAAAAAATATCTTTCGCAGAAGGTGAATAAACCCAGAAGATAATAGCATATGACATAACAGACTGAAACTTGTAACACAATCAGAGTTTATCCTGCTTTTGATGACCACAAGGGTGTATAGTACAGAGTCTAAATTTTTTCTAGTTTTATTAACACATGGAGACCATCCTAGGTGGATGTCTCTTGTAATACCTAGGAAATTGACCATTTTTCCTAGAAGGATATTGTAGTCACCATTAATACACAAAGATGATGGGCAACTACTCTTAGGTTCATTACCACAGAAAACAATGCCTTGAGCTCTGCTCTTATTGATGGCCAAACGACTGTAACTGCACTATTTTTCCATCTCCGCAGCCATCGTACCACCAATTTTTAAGCACGATTCAACATCAGTAGATGCAATGAAGAAGTTGCTATCGCCAGCGTAAAAAACTGGGTGTGCAGCCAACTGCATAGCCCACATTAGGAATAGTGTTTATGTAAATAACAAAAAGTAAAGGGCCAAGCACGCTTCCTTTCGCATTTATCGAGAGTAGCTCATCGAAAAAAAATTCGAAGAAAAAAGCTAGTAAAAAATATTTTCTGTTCAAGTGTACAAGAAAATGAGTACGCTGAGCATATTATAGTTCGAATAAAAGAAGGTAATATAAATGAATGACAGACAAAGTATCTTCAGGAATTGTATTCGTTGAAGTTGAACGAATGGCAACAGTGGAAACCAAGCTGTCTACTCCGTAATATTACTTCAACAAATATATTACTGATATATGTGATATTCAATATATCGTATGTCTTCTTGCGTTGTTTCGACGAAAATATATCGATAAATCCTGGATATTCTACATCATAGATTCTGACTATCTTGCACTTATATATTATTACATTGGTTATTATGCTCCTACACGTTTTTTCAAAAAAAATTTTGAACTAGGAATCCTATCATTTAAAAATCATATCATGATAAGTAATTTTTCTTTCTTTTATATTTTAAGTAAGGAATGAGATATCGAGATACGGTTTTCACCAGCCTATTTTGGTATTATTACACTACGTTTTTATGGAAAAAAATCAAGTGATTGCCTTCAATTTTTTTGTGAAATTGGCATTTTTCTGTTATTATATAAAAAACGCGTTCAGCAGAACCATTAGAAATTTGATATATCCAAGATGAGATGACTTTGATGAAGCAATAAATGCTTTTCTTAACGAGATCAAATTTGTTGAAATCCGTTCAGTCGTTCAGGAGTTACAGTTGTCCATTAAAAAAATTTTGAATCACCCCCTCCCCACTTCATTTCAATAGATACGTCAAAAATTGTTGAACAAACATTACTCAAACGAAGCTTAGCTTGAAAACACATGTATTTATTGTGATACATTTACAAGATGTATTTCAGAGAAAACTCACTTTAAAAGGTTTGGATGGTGGTTATGCCCACTGGAAACCTGAAAATAATTTTCAGGATAATTTAATGGCCTCTCTAGTTATAACATTTTTTACCGTAAGTCTCTGCGATGAATCGTTTACGACATACAGCATTTTTGCGTTCTTATCTGGCCACCCGGTACAATATACCAAAAGTCCTCGAGGGTGGGGGGGTCATTAACGCCTCTCTTTTGTATATATATATATATATATATATATATATATATATATATATATATATATATATATATATGTATGTATTTATATATATATATATATATATATATGTATGTATATATATATATATATATATATATATATATATATATATATATATATATATATATATATATATATATATATATATATATTCGATCGATCAACGCTAAGCTTGGCACATATGAGTGTTGTGAGAGTATTTTATATGAAAGAATTTTTAAAATCTGGTTATGAATTTGAAAGCGTGGGAGGGTGCTGGTTTCGAAGGAAAAAATTGAGCCGCACCATGGCCATAAATAAATTTTCAAATGAAATATTACTATAGTTATATTAGAAAGGCGCCTAAGGTGTTTATGAGATTCTAGTACTCTTTATTGGACTTGAAAAATAAAAAAAAAATGGGTTGTTTTTGTTTTGTTGCCTAGGTGACTGTGATTTGAAACTTGAATATTAGTTTCAAATAAAAAAACAATTCTAAATTTAATTTTTCATGAAGAATAAAAGTTTTTGACAAATAAATAATAAAAAAGTTTACCATATGGTGCAAACTTTTCGAAACTCAATGTATAGGTATAAAGATTAAATTTATCTACAGAATTACTAAAATCCTTAATGTTCACATAGATTATCAGAAAATGTGTTACATCGAGTATAGCTTAATGAAAATTTGGGTTTTCTTAATAAACTTTGCTCTTCTGGAAAGATTATTATTTTCTCTCCACTAAGTTCCAATAGTCGGGCGTTATAAGATATTGAAAAATTCAACGACTTCATCCAAATATCGCATGCCAAATTGGGCACGAATCGACCGCTAAAAACTACTCATATTGGGCATAATTAACACCCGACACCGGCAGCCAATCATGAATTCTACGACCTCCATCGTTGGGAATAGAAACCATCATTCATTATTCAATGCTTTGTTTCAGATATGAAAATACCTTCGCCGAGTGAGGTTACCGAATTATGAATCTGGCCAACAAGCAGTATAAGCTATTCTTAATATTATTTTTAGGTAAGTGTTTTCAAGATTTTGATATTGATACATTCGAACATGCTTTATTGATACTCTTTTGTGAGCACCAAATATGTTAATGTAATACGACAAGTTTTAATATAACACTATATACAGGGTGTCTCGGATAAATCTTTCTACTTGAATAATTCGTTCAATATGAAGATTTGAAAAAATTCCAAAAACAGGTTGATTTTCAATTTGAAGGGGACCTGGATTTACATTATAACTAATTTCATAATTGTCCCCCGTTGTGGATCTATATTTCAACTTTGGAATTTCAGAATTTAGTGTAGGGCATGTAATATTCGTAAAAAACCTTTTTGATACTGGCTCTGAATTAAAAAAATTGAAATTTTATGATTACAAATGAAAATATAGTTTTTTGGAGTTTGTGTTTTCACATTCAAAATTGTATATTGAAATCGAAAATTGATCACATTAATTGCTTTTAATGCGCACCCAGTTTCTCCTGGTACAAGTAGAGTCTGCCTTGCAAAAGAATTGCGGAAATTATCTCCAGAGGTTTTGGTAAATGTGAAAAGATATTTCGTACGCAGGCGCTATATTTATCAGAAACAACTGAAAGCCCAGTTTGAGTATTTATTGTCATCAATTTTCAAAGAAAACAATAAATTTTGCATTTGAAAATTAAAAATTTGAGAAATTCTGGCTTTGTTTTCCTGAAAAGAGGTTTATATTTTTTTTACGAATCCATAGTCCGTTTTGAAAAATTTCTATACGATTGTATCACATGCCCGTTAATTGCATTTGAAATTTCAAAGTTCACAACTTGAACCACAAAGAAGGAATAAAGAATATCGGTGCCCCCTCAAATTCAATATTGACCTCTATTTGGAATTTTTTCTAAAAATCATATTGAACGAAATATTGAGGTGGAAAGTTTAATCTGGGATTATATTTACTAGCAAGCTACTTTCTGCTTATAGAAAAGATGTGGGTATACGTTATTGATTATAAAAGTATAGATACAGATATCCGATATACCAGTTTTTTGCTGACTTGATTGAAAACTATATTTCGTCTGTCAATCGTGAATGTATCCGATATTTTTCAAAGTTGGACGGCATATATCTCAACTGAATGCCCATTATTTATCTACGATTCAAGTTCGAGGTTACTTATTCGTTATTTTTGATGCGAGGATCATTATCTATTTCAGATTACTTGATAAAGTGTTGTATGTATTTATGATATGTTTCCTTGATTTTTCATGTTCATATACTTCTTATTTTGTTGCCCAAACTTACGTCCCGAGTGTAACCACATTCGATGGGTAACATCCACGGAAAAACCTGCTTTGAAGAATCTGGACAGGATTCCCGATCTATACAAACTTCAAGTATACCCTACGTGGGGCACAGACTTCATAAATTCGCCGTTGTATAAAGTCGAACGAATTATAAACTTCTGTTTGATCGAGATGTTTCTGATCTCATAATAAGCGAGTTTTAAAGGGCTTCCTACTTCAAAGAGAATTTTAATCGTTTCGAAAATCCATTATTCCGTGCTCTGCAGAAAGTTACCCAGAAGTGTGGGTTCGCTAATGCGAGAACACATATGGGAGATTCCGAAATAACTGCCTGGCACAAAACTCACTCTCAATGAACTAACTATGGAATTCGCTTTCATAGCAAATGCAATCGGCTGGAGTTGAGTGAAATGAGTGCATGTCAAACCAGGAAAATCAGTTTCGGAGGGATGGCGGACCCCCAAAATGAAATTTCAGTCATTTTAGTCATCCCGAACAAGATTCGTTCGGATGCTGAGCATCTGCATCTTTCGAAGTTGTCCAATTAATTCAATTTAATTTATCGTATGGCATTATAGCAACAGTTATTTGAAAGTACAAATGTCAGAGACCATTATATATATATATATATAACAAAGTGTAACATGTCATAAAATTGAAAAGAGAAAAATTACACACATATACAAGTAAGAGGCTGAGTGATCAGGACCTTAGTCAAAGCTCTACATCTAGGGACCGCAACCATTCCAGTGCAGGGGGTGTCACATTGATAACGTCTCTGAATGGACCCAGGTATTTCCTCAGAGGAAATTCCAGGGCCATATGCTCCACGGTTTGCTCCTTATCTCCGCAGTCACCGGCTGGGGAGTCGTGGAGTCCCCACTTATACATCATAGCATTGCGTTTTGCATGGCCTGTACTAATTCTATTGCCTCTGCTCCAGGTGCTTCTCTTCAGATCAAACCCTGGTAGAGCAAGTGTGGGGTCTACTATGTCATGTTTATGTATTGGTGCCACGTTCCATTTATGGCGCCAGTCTTCTTTGATCTGGGAGTTTCGTTCCTGCTCAGTCCATAAAGGGCTCCGGGATTTGAGCCGGTTTGGTGGAGGGTTGTTTAAGGTCCAATTATTAGCTTCGTTCTCGAAAATAATTCAGAACTGATTCGAAACTAGTTTATAACCAATTCGTCTTCAATTCTGAATCAGTTGCGAATTACTTTGAACCGCAAACGATTTTAGAACTAGTTCAGGCCATTTTCAAGTTAATTCAGTTCTAGTCAAATGTGACTTGCGCAGGCAAGATTGTGTGGTTGAATTACCAAGCAATACTGACTACGCAAGTGTAGAACTTACAGTTCCAGTCTGATTAATTGTAATGGTGGAACCACTTCGAACTAGTTCGTATTCATCAGACAATGACGATAATATATCGGAACTAAAAGTTATTAGAGTTTTGGTCAACGTAATTTATACATACTTTGATGTTTTGAAACTCATATCGAAGTTAAACTCTCTCACACTGTAATATTTTCTGTTTGTTTCTGCCAACAGGAAACCTGCAATATTCTCAAAAACAAATTGAGTATCTTCCATGCACGTCATTTTCATTGAAATTTTCTTCAAAAAGATGTATAAAATTCGTTTGAAATGAATCTAAGTAATTCAAATCTGAAGAGATAATGAAAAGAATAAAAAGATGTGAGTTTTGAATATTATATATACATATATATATATATATATATATATATATATATATATATATATATATATATATATATATATATATATATATATATATATATATATATATAAATATATAATATAAAAAATTATTGGTCTGACCCACATACGGCAGCAGCTATAGACATGTGTTTCGACCCTCATTTGTCCTCATCGGATCGGCAAATCCGTAAAATTTGGGAGTGAACAAACAACAAAGAAAATCACTTGCCGTAAAAGACTATCGCACAATTTGCGGCTTCCGTTTGAAAACTCCGGTTACGGAAGTTTGATCTAACTTCGCTACGGCGATATATATATATATATATATATATATATATATATATATATATATATATATATATATATATATAAATAAAGCACATATTAGGTGGAACACGCACGGAATCATCCAAAACTAAACAAACGTATATCAATACAAATCGAAATTTATCAAATAATACCTAGCCTTTGTGGTTTTGCCTATTGCAGTAGCGTCTACTTGATTATTCCAATTTAGCCTTATATGGCGAATTATAGAACTATTTAGATGGTTATGACAAAGGATTGACACAACTGGCAGCTGTTTCGTTCTCATTAGGACCCCGTCACTATTTCTTAACGATCGATTGTGAAAAAACATGTACCTGTGTCCTGATAATAGTGCATTGAACCATACCAGGACGCCATTTGCCAGACTTGTCCAGTTCAAACACCTTCAATTAGAAAAGGAGTCAAATACGTATTCCTATATTTTTCAATTATTTATGATAATCACCTAGATTGCTTCCATTCATCACTCTTAGGATGAATGGAAACAATCAAGTATTCGAAATTTAACTAACCACATATTATTTTATGAATTTCATGTGACTCCTCGATATATAGTTTACTTATCAGTTTAATTAACGGAGTAAGCAAATTGGTATGAAAAATTGCACAATTTTAATAGAAAATAGGGATATAAGATAAGTTTACATACATTTGTTTTTACTATGCCCATAGTCCACTATATTTATTACCTACTACTGTTTCCAAAAGTTCGTAAACAATTCATAGCACGAGCTTATATTATTATTAAGTGATAGTTCCCTTTTTGCTTCTGCACTATGTATGTATTGTATCTATAGATTGAAGAAAGGGTTCTTGGCAGTCCTTTCTTTTATTGCGGTTTTTAGTACCTAACTGATTTTTGAAACTGAACTTTTCTTATATCATTCGGGATTGTCTTTCCAAAGGGTTTAAACTAGCAACCTTAAATTAATCAGAAGAATATAACAATCCATTTGATTTGGTCTTGATACTTATATGTGCAACTGAAATCCTTAGAATTTTCCAGTGCACTTAGCGTGATCCATCTTTGAATATAATTTCGATTTGTTGAATACATTCTAGAAGAGGTCATATGCTTCAACATAAATGGATGTACCTTTCAGAAACCAGTTGTGATTTACATCAACACCGTCCAATAATTCTCTTCTATGTATGCATAACGGTATCTTTAGTAGGACATATTGAACACTCGTCGCCATTTCTTATAATCGTGTTTGCAGAGTTCGACGCACAGAGTTGTGCATCGCATATTATTTTATACGGTGTTTGGATTTCCAAGATGCGTACTTCGTATAATATATATTTTTCGGGTTGAATGGGCCGATACATGGTGTAAACTATTTAACATATTAAAACAATGGTCAATAATAACAATTCACACATTTATTAAATGAAATAACGCATGGCGCACGTTTCGGTGGAACTTCACCTTCTTCAGATGCTAATGGCAAACTAACTATGTTTCTCCGTTATATCGAAAACAAGAAATAAAGAGATGACAAATTGTGTAGAAAGGGTAAATAGAATGATGGTTACAAATAATTATTAGAATAGGAAAAACCAATTCTGAATTGCTAGTCAGATAGTTCGGTAATTTTGAAAAGATTGAGAAGGGGCCTTGAAGTATGATCGATTTGGCTATTCAATAGGAGACAGGAATGCTTGTATTTATTTATCTATAATGATTCTAAAAAGTTAAATTTAATTCCCTTACATTCAGCATTCAATATTTTAAAATAAAAATTGAATGTATGATTTCCTTGGATTAAATGTTTTGCATAATGTGAATCCGACTTTTGATTAACATAGCTACGTTTGTGTTATCACAATCACCACAATTGATTTTATAAACACCTGATTCATTATCTCTATGAACTTTGGATTTATTATTATTTATATGATTTCCTAAATTATTTCTGCTACGATAAACAATGTTAATGTTGTGCTTAGATGAGGGAGATTTAATTTTTTCACTTGAATTTACGATGAAAGTGAGGCTGTTATATTTGATATTATTTTTTAGTAAGGGGGTACACCTGGCTAATCGCATTTTCGAACAATTTTTCATCTATCATATTGTCTATTATTATGGGATCATAATTATCATTTACGGCAATTTGTTTAATTATATTTTTCTCGAAGTCAAAATTGGTGTTTGAAAGTTTTAAAAAATATTTACTAAACGATGTAGGTACCATACTGTTGAAAGCTGCCATTTTGTGTTGGAATGGATGTAGGGAAGTACTATGTATGACGCTATCAGTGTGTGATGGTTTGCGAAAAATTTAAAAATTATGTTTGTTATCTACTTTTGTTACTTTCAAATCCAAATAGTTGATTGAGTTATCTTTTTCTTTATCTCTAAAGTGAATTTTATATATTGTCGACTAACAGGATGACTATGAATTAACTCTCAGGCAACTTGACTGCTTTCAAACATTCATCAACACTTTACACCCTAATATAAAATTCACTTTAGAGATGGAAAAAGATAACTCAATTAACTTTTTAGATTTGAAAATAACAAAAGTAGATAACAAACATAATTTTTCAATTTTTCGCAAACCATCACACACTGATAGCGTCATACATAGTACTTCCCTACATCCATTCTACACAATTTGTCATCTCTTTATATCTTGTTTTCGATATAACGGAGAAACATAGTTAATTTGCCTTTATCATCTGAAGAAAGTGAAATTTCACCGAAACGTAATGCATCATGCTTTATTTCATTTAATAAATGTGTGAGTTGTTATTATCAACCATTGTTTTAATATAATATATATTTGCCTTCTGTTTTGGTACTTCTGTTGTGTTTCTCATATTCGTTGATGAGTTAATTGTTTAGTGTTCTGCGACAAACGCCGGATGTACTCTGATCATGCCCTTCGAATTGTTTATTTTTCGACATTAATTCAATGGAAATCGAGATCGAATAGAAATAAAACTACACGCTGTCAATTCGAGACGGTGCACCGTCAACAAAAATAAAAGGAGCCATTAGATTCCCTGTACCTATCAGAAAACCTAACGAAAGTACGTTATCATAATCAAATATCTGAGAATTGGAATGGCATCGCATTGGCAGTTCCAAATAAATGGAAGAGAGAACAAATCTCTAGATAGCATTGTGAATTTTTTCCGATATTTATCAGTATGAACACAGACAAGGGTTGCGGAAGTCTGCAAGAAGCCTGATCGCTTTATCGTAATAAATAATGGTTCCTTTTTTCGGAACTATAATTCTCGACGCAAACATAAGCCACGACATCCCTCACTACTGAGCAATGACATGTTTCCCTTTCTCAAACGGCGGGGCGATATATAATCTGACCTCGTTTCTACGTCGAGAATCGAATCGTGTGTGGGACGCTCTCCCGCCGACCGCTCATGCGAATATATATCGTATTAATCATGACTTCAAAACATGTTCAGGGGGCATCCATTAATTAAGTGAGATAATTTTGGCGATTTTTCGATCCCCCCTGCCCCCCTTGGTGAGATGTCGTGAGATTTCGCTCGACCCCCCTCACTCCCTCCTCGAATCTCACGTGAGATTTTTTTAAATGCGTACCGTAAAACCTGCCAACTTTGCCCACCAAAATCAGAATTTTTCAATATATCTTTTTTAATGAAATGCTAAAACACATTCTAGATGAATATGGACAACAACCTAAAAGAAGGAAATGATTGTTAATCATCACTTTATTTATAGCATTTTCCATCTACTAGGAAAAAAAATTAATTAGGGGTGGGCAAAGTTACCTGCCAATCTTATAACTTTACCCGGCTGGTAGGATTCCCTTTTGGAGACAATTTGGCAAACGTTAATCAAACTTTGCCCACCAATTAGGTTCATAAAAAGGTTTGGCATGAAGCAGACGTTGAAATTAAATTTAAAAAACAATATGTTAGAACGTATTTTTATTTAACAGAGGTAAATATATCAAAATCTTCCATTTTGTCGTCAAAATGGCAACAAAAACTTAACTTCTTCAAACTAAATATTATTTTTTAAAAAAATAAGGGTTTTTTTCTTAGTAATCTATCAGGTAGTTGATATAATCATATAGATACAATCACATATCAAGATACAATAAGATATCATATTTCAGTCTTCAAAATAAAACAAAGTTAAAAAAGGAACATCAACAAAAATCAAAATAAATTATATGGTTGGAGGTTTTCGTTAAAAAAATAGTAGCCTCCTGCAAATGTCACGTCTGAAATGCCATTAATATCTGGAAATTTGAAACCTTTTCCAGCCTTCCTAAGGAATTTCACAGTAAAATTGTCATCAATCTGAGAGACTTCCAAAATTGTTCCTATAAAGTGCCTTATAGGGTTTTTACTTTTTTGTAGGAAATTGCACCACTATATATGTCCCAGGATGCAAATTATATAAGGAATATAAAATTTTTTTGACCTAAAATGTCTGGCAACATTGCTCATATACCTTTGTTTACTAATACAATACCTTGGGTAGTGTAACCTAAAAACGATTACTGCATTGTGAGAATCACATATCAGCCTTCCCGCAATCTTAATTTCATTATCATAAACTTAATAGACATTGAGCACTGATGCTCAGCTTTTCACCCTAAACATACTAAAATTCATACAAAATTTCCTTACCTGTTTATTCCTAGCAAACCCAGCTACCAAGCGTTTTGGACGATAATAACGGGAAACAAGAACCTCGCTCGGCATAACGGCCAAGCGGTGTTGTTTCACAACGTTGCCAATTTTAAAATTTTCCATGTTTTCATAACGCCTACAGTGGGCAAAGTTGGAGCCCTTGGGCAAAGTTGGCAGGTTTTACGGTATTTATTGTGTAAATGAGTTAATCTGTGCTCGATTCCATAAGATTTATTTGAAGAAACCAATTTCTTATAAATTTTTCTATTCAAGACTAGTATTTAATATTTTTAATGACGAAGCATATAATCATAATGAGATTTAACAATAAAATATCTGGATAGGAACTACTTGAATTTGTGAAAAAATATTCACTTCAATTCAATCAACGGAGACTCATGTATGATCTCAAGTGTGACACTACTTTGACACTTTTTATTACGCCAAAATTTCAATAAAAAATTCTATTACTTCAAGTAAATCAATAATATTTTATTGAAATGTGGAGAAAATAACATTAATAATAAAACAATTGTTGTAATGAGCCATACAAAACCACCCCCTTTCCCAAGTGACATTGAGTGAGATTTCTCTCGAATCCCTCTCCCCCTCCTAAACAGCTCACGTAATTAATGGATGTTCCCTAACTGCGTTTCATTATCACAAAAAACTAGTGAACAAAATCACGCTTAAATAGCAAACCGAATGAAAGAGTACAAAATAATGTATCTTATAGAAAAAAAAAATTCAATGTGCATCGTGATTGAGGAAAAAAGTTGAAACCAACGAAGGAACGTACCTCAACATCAACTCAATCCACGCACTAAGATTCAACCGTCTATTGTGAAAACATTTTGCGAAGTGCATCGCGTAGTGATGACGAAACGGATCGAGATGCAATTCGAACGGAATAGTCTCCACGAAATGCAGCGCGGTTGAGTTTAAACCCACAAAGGATCGTATTTCAACGTGAACTCAATGTACGTACCAAACTTCAACTTTCTAACTCAATATTCAAGATAGTGCGGACTTTGGCAATTTTTTAAAAACCACGAAAAAACAAGAAATATCTACTTAAAAATGGCGGCGGTTGCAGAAATTTACCCGAATTGATACTTTCGTTCTGCCACGAAAACAATCTCAGGTACCAAATTTCCAAATTTCAGCTCACTTGAGTCGATGGGAGCCACTGTAGATGCCAATATCAAATGGGAAATATATATATATATATATATATATATACATATATATATATATATATATATATATATATATATATATATATATATATATATATATATATATATATATATTAAATATATATAATATATATATTATATATAAAAATATATATATATTTATAATATTTTTAAATATATATTTTTATTTTTATATATTTATTTATAATATATATATATATATTAATATATATATATATATATATATATATATATATATATATTATATATTATATATATTATATATATATATATATATATATATATATATATATATATATATATATATATATATATTTCTTCCTTGATACATTTAGGCCATTCCAAGGGGCTCCCTGAAGGGGACCTCTTCAGTTCATAAGAGCTGAACTTTTGTATATGCGGTTGTTTTGGCAATATTCGGCATCAAAATTTGGACATGCCTAACTTTTGAAGAAGTAAGTGGCGAGGTGGAGAAATGACGAACGTTTTTTGAACCACCAGTAAAAGATGCAGTTATTAATTATGTGGGTACTATTTATTCGAAATTTAGATTATAGAGATTATAGAGCAGTTTTTCCATATGAGTTTGAGAAAGTGTCTTTCAGTGGTATAATTTTTTTTCGCAAATCATTTTTAAGTAGAAATTTTGTATGCTGGTTTTCTAGCACCACTACGGCCCCCCCAAATACAATTAGAATTTTTCGTATGTGAATTAAGTTGATGTTAGGGATGCACAATTCGAGGATTTCAAATTTTTTTTTCACTGCTGGAATTTTCAAGTAGTAATTTCATTCGTTTTTGCGGGTCAAGCTTCGCGCATCTCTACATCTCCTCCAAATTTATTTGGAATGCTAAAAATGCGTTTGTGAATTCGGTTAATGTTAAGGATGTGCCTTTCGAGGTTTCAAATTCGCTCTACCACTTTGATGTAGAAATGTCATTTTCGCGATTTTCAGTTTCAATCACAAAAATGAGAGGAAAATACAACTTTAGCGATGGATCTCTGCTCGATCCGAACATAACAAGAAATACTGGTATAACTGCGCAAAATATTCTCAGCTAAAGGTGCTGAAGAATCAGAAAAGATAAAGGTCCGCATACAAATCTAGTTTGGGGAATAACTTCAGAACTAGGGTGAAAATTGGGTCTTCGAGAGTAGTATCCGGTTTGTCATGCATCTAAAAAGTTCATTGAGCGGATAATTCAAGCCAGATTGGATGGAAAATATTCGTGAATGGGATCATCAGGGCAAATTGGATTGAAGCTTTTCTGCTTGATCTGCAATGCAGCGTGTATTGATAGGCGCACTTTCATAGATTTCAACCGATTTGGATTGAGAATGATTGTATTCATTTCATCGAATCAATTCAATTGATACTATTAATGATAACATATTGATGCGGTGGATCTAATAGTGTGTTTGTTTTTCTTTCAGTGTGCGAAATTGTTGAATGAGTTGAGGGGTACTTAGAAGCCATACATCACATTGCAATGAATTTCATGTGAATCTATCGAAAACAGAAATATGTTCATCTATTTCCCCTTTTGAAATTTGTACACTTATTGGACTGAGTGTCCTGGAAATATTCTTCGTGGTTGATATTCTGTAAAGGTTTTCACAGTTTATGATTTTTTTTTCGAATTACTATTATTTTATCATATCTTCACTGGCTCTATGAATTGAGTTTCAATATCTACTACCTACGTATATATATATATATATATATATATATATATATATATATATATATATATATATATATATATATATAAAACATAATATTATTACAATAATTTATGCCTCCTTGTTCCTCATCAGTACAATGGGCTCTGAGCCAAATAGCTCCTCAATTCCGCAGAAAATCTACTCAAAGATGTACAACCTCTCAATTTCGGCAATAGAAAATTCATTGTCTTGCATATGTCGTACGAAAAACTTTTCTGGAAAAGAGCAGTACGATGTTGTGAGGGGGTAAGCAGTCCCCTACTTCTAACATTCAAGGTATGCTCATCCGAACGAAATTTTATTTTATTATAAAGATATGGAGGTGTTTTGTTCATTAAAATTTTAAAATACAGAATCGCCGAATGCAGCTTACGCCGATTCTCCATAGTGAGCCAACGAGATACCTGCAGCTTATGCGTCACTCTGTCAAATTTGCGTATCCCCCATATAAACCTCAGACAACTACGCTGCATCATCTCGACACGTTTTATATCCAACTTTGTCAGAAAACGCCCATAAACAACGTCACAGTAATCAAAATGGAACAGAACCCATGCGTCACAAATGGTTTGCTTCAAACTTTGTGGCAAGATATGCCTGTGTGCAAACATTATCCTTAGTTTTACAAAAGCCCCTTTCAAACAGGTATTTATATGCTCAGTGAATCTGAGTTTATCATCCATCAGTAGCCCCAAATTTTTAACGCTTCTTACAGGTGTTAAGATGTCATTTCCTATACGAATTTCTAGCTGCGTTTGACACAACTCATTATCATTGAATATAATCAATTTAGCTTCATGCTTCATCGAGTTTGACAAAATGCACTGTAAATCAAAATTAATTCTACGTGAAACCGATACTGAGTCCTTAGCC
This sequence comes from Cynegetis impunctata, assembly GCA_030704885.1. NCBI lineage: Eukaryota > Metazoa > Arthropoda > Insecta > Coleoptera > Coccinellidae > Cynegetis > Cynegetis impunctata. The sequence goes on from JARQZK010000001.1 coordinate 2,338,909, forward strand.
AAAAAAGAATGATACAATTGCACATCATCAGCATATATATGGCACTTACATGTTGTTACATCTTTTGTCAGACAATTCGTATAGATGCTGAACAGAAGTGGTCCCAATATGGAACCTTGAGGGACTCCTCGTTTAACTTCCTTCACCTGAGATTCTCCTGTCGTAGTCTGCACATATTGTCTTCTTCCCTGCAGATAACATGAAACAAACTTAATGACCATGTCAAATAAAAGAAATAAATAAATGAAAAATTGTGTAGAAATGGTTACTACGAAGATGGTTACAAATATTTAGTAAGAGAGGAAAACCCCATTCTAAACTGCTGATCCAGTTTTTTAACTCTTGTGAATGGATTAGTAACCCGAAACTATATGTCGACTATAAATATATCATTTTTAGTGGAATCAAGCCGAGTGTTTTTTTCAATCCTATCATGATTTTTAACTATGTTCCAGAGTGTTAAGCGAGCAAACAATTGACGTCATTATTACTTTATTTTTTCGATATTGTAATGCACAAGCTCGTCTACACCTGTACTTAATGATATCTTTATTCCCCATTTCACAAAAAGAAGTGGACAAAATAATCAAAAGATGAAGCTTATAATTTTTATTCATGTTAACATTGAAATCTTAAAGATACAGTTCCACTGGAGGAACAATGAGGAATATTTTGTTGCTGAATGTTTCTCCTTGTTGCCAAGGGTAGAAACTTCTGGCAACATACGTAAATCTCTTGTTTCCACTGAAGCGACTAAAATTGTCAATAGTTCAATTTTCAATTTCAATTTCAATTCAATTTATTCAAACAATTTTCTTAGATTACATTGAAACTGGTTTACAATTTCATATTTTAAATATATCCAAGTAGCAACAAAACACCTAGGTGAAAACACCTGTATGTGCATAATAATCTAATTACCTATTGTAAATTATAGTACTCATTTAAGGTAATTAAGACACTTAAGTATTCACAGCCTTGCAGTCTATTAAATTGTTTTTTTCTGTTTTTTTTTATCACAGAAAATACACACGTCCTAAAAAATACAACCCTAAAATAAACACGTAAATAAATCCATATTTGAAAACAGGTAGTCTTTAAATAAATTACTGAAGCGACTGATACTTTTTATATATTTTATGTGAAAAGGAATTACATTATAAAATTTAGGAGCCAAATAGTTTATAAAGCGCCGATTTTTATTTCTTCTTGAATCCGGGATATTCAATTTGTGTTCAATATCACCCCTGGTCATATAGCCATGGGCAATACAGTTGGACTTCAAACTTTCATGAGATTGCACAAAACAACACACTGCAAGGATATATAATGTTCTAATCTTATATAAATCTGATGAGTACAGCATACTTGTGTGACACAGTCTGGGTTTCTTTAGAATTAACTTCACAATGTAATTCTGCACAGTTTTTAATTGACGCAAATGAATACTAAAGATACCCCCCGAAATAATATTTCCATATCTAAGTAAGGGTTCAACAAGTGCCTTGTAAATTGTAATAAGGAGTTTTCTGTCTAATATTTCGCGGAGTATGTGAAACTTGTGGATTAAGCATCGAATCTTTTTACATAGATATGGCACATGTTGGTCCCATTTTAGGACTACTTTACTTCACTGCACACTGAAAATCTGCGACACGAATGTTTACTAGTTGCGTTCTCGATACGTTTTCACTGCAATAGCAACACTGATTTTTTACACATGTTTCCTATTTTCTTTTGAAGTTTACCGCTCGAAATGAAAACCGGTTACAAGTAGGAACAGTCAACATTTGTTGCCGAAAAATAAAGAAATGTTGAGGAACATTTTGGAACATTTTCGGAAACACGCAACAGAAACAAAAATGTTCCTCCGGTGGAATCGTAGCTTGAAGGGTGACAAGTAGAAACAGTCAACATTCCTCCGGTGAAACTGCAGCTTAACGTTATTCCAGATAGTAAACTATCGAACAATCTGGTTCCTGTTGACTGATATGAGAGTTATCAATTTCAATCTTTTCATCCATTGCCTTCAGACTAATCATTTATTGTAGGACACAGGACCTCAACGTGGGCCACTCGAACATTTATTGAATAATCTCGTAGTTAAAATATCACGTTTTTTCCCAACCATAGATAATTTCTGTCGAAAGATCACATTCGTCTAGATTAACGTGAGAGCCAAGTTCAAATCCTTTCCATAGCTTTCAAGCTTAGCCGTTATTCCAAGGGCCGGAAAGTACTAGGGGATTGTCGTACCATTAATTCAATATCCTCAGATGGTGGCGTTCCATTTTTCTATGAATTTTATAACCGGCTGACATAATTGGTACAGATTTTGCGACATCGAAAGAGGGTTCCGGGTAAGGCCGAGAGATCGATCTGCATTTTCAATTCCAGCTGGAATTACGCGACTTGCATATCATGGACTAAATAATCATTCCCGGACTAAATAATATTTTCCGTTGAAATAGTGCTAGGTTTCTTTTTTTTTATTCGACGATGGAGAACAAATTGTACAGTCGAGGTGGGACAATCTCTGTCTGATTCCGATGGAAATTGGATTGAATTTTCGTGTGCTGAAAACGATGGATCTGCTCGAAACATCAATCAGTATCGAATTATTAAATTCGTGATCCTGTTTACTGATCAGTCGGGGATCGGATAGAAAATTTCATTTCAGAATTATGTAAATTCTGAAAAATTTACTTCTCGAATTGAAAAACGCACTAGGCATAAATTTCACTGCTATAATAAACCTTTAGAAAGTTCTAAATAGAGAGATCTCGATTGAAAATTGGTAAAATTCTTCCTTATGTCTTGGCAACAAATGTTGACTGTTTCTACTTGTCACCCTTCAAGCTTCGATTCCATTGGAGGAACATTTTTGTTGCTGCGTTTCCGTAAGTGTTCCTTAAATTTCTTTATTCTTCGGCAGCAAATGTTGACTGTTCCTACTTGTCGCCGGTTTCCATTTTGAGCGGTAAACTTCAAAAGAAAATAGGAATACATTTGTGAAAAAATCCGTGTTGCTATCGCTGTGGAAACGTATCGAGAACGCAACTAGTAAACATTCGTGTCGCAGATTTTCAGTGAGCAGTAAATTACGAGGAAAATTGAAGAATATTGTGAAACAATTTGTTGCTGTTGCTTGTTTCCGTAAATGTTCCAAAATGTTCTTAAATGTTCCTTGAAATTTCTTTATGTTTCGGCAACAAATATTGATTGTTTCTACTAAATAATATGCAACTATCGACAATTTTAGTTGCTTCAGTGGAAGCAAGAAGTTTACGTATGTTGCCATAAGTTTCTATCTATGGCAACAAGGAGAAACATTCAGCAACAAAATGTTCCTCATTGATCCTTCGGCGAAACTGTTGCTTTAAACTTGTCAAATAAAAGCTGGTCCTTATATTGTCTCCATCACAACCCACACATTCAATTGTATTTGTATATGTGTATTGTTGGTTTTTTAATAATGAAGAAAGAATTATGAAAGAGATTCAGAAGAAGTTGAGAATAGCGATGATAAAGTCAAATAGCCAGCTTCTGTTAAAATCAGTAAAATACTCTACTAGGGTTGCCTATTAAAGTTAAATAACTGAATTCATTTTCATCATTGTTGCGTAGCAGAAAAACTTGTTTGATTGCTAAATTGAAATTCTTTTTATTTATAAAGTATAAACTTTAAAATAAAAAACACTTAGCTTATGTTTCACAATATAAAAAATATTTAGATACTGTATTTAGCAGTAACGAAAAGTCGACATGTTTCGAGTTATGAACTCATTATCAAAACTGACTCCAGTCGAGTATTACATCTTGTTTTATAAAACAGACAAAAGCAAAGATGATACCTGAAAATCAATTTGTTCGTTTACAAGGGGTAATTGACTATTATGGGCGGAACTTATTTCGAGAATTTCAAGAAGGTCGAGGCGCTTTCCTTTGTTACCTGAATGTAACAATTTGGTTTTGTTGAAATCCAGGAAGTGATTGAATTTTATACAATGTTCAGAGAAGCCATTGGTATTTTTGTTTTGTAAAATTGACTTTTTATGTTCTTCAACACGAATGTTTATATTCCTTCCTGTCTGTCCAATATAGAAAGCAGGACATTCGTCGCAAAATATTTTGTAAACACCACTGCTTTCTCCGATGTCAGATTTTTCTTTATTATTGACCAAGAATGACTTCAAGTTTCTTTTATTTGTACAATTTGTTTCAACGTTATTTTTCGATAGTCTGTTACAAATTTTGCTAGTTTATACTTTATTCTTTATTATGTTTCACCAAGTGATGTGCGAGAATTCAATCTCACTTTTTATTTATAATATTGTCAATTGATTTTGGAGAAGCCACCGCGTGGTGAAACGCCGCGTCATAGAGTCAAATATAATAACCGTTAAAATCAAACATGTGTTTTTCTAATAATATTGTTATGGGTTTTAACCGAATAATGGCCACATTAATTTAAAATCAGGTAAAAATATTTCAACAACATTTAATCGAGTCATGTCATGTTTTATGATATCAGCTTCATACATAATAATTTACGCGAAAATAGCAAATTATATTATTCAGGGACGCATTAGTCGATTGAATGAATCATCAGCCTAGAGCTTTAAGTGAGCCATTGCTTCCAGCCACGTAATAGACTTTCCTTCCGTATTTTGTGAACGTGAGAATCGATTTTTCACACTTGTGTAACATGAATTCAAGTGCCCGAAGAAGCCCTATTAGAGGCGAAACGTACTTCACAATGTAATGAATTTCGTGTAAATCTCTTGAGAACAAAAAACGAGAGGTGTCGTGGGACCCCGGTTGGAACGATGTTCCTTTCGCTATATATTATGTTGTACATAGCGGGCACAATAAAATTGATCAACGTTTCAGAACTGTTCATATTTGGATTTATTCATTACGTCTAGGTCAAATAGACACTATTTGAATCAGTGTTCTTTTCATGAGGGCAAAATTCATTCAGAATTTAGTAGAAATTTTTTTTTTTATATATATATATATATATATATATATATATATATTTATATATATTTATTTATATATATCTATATTTTTATATTTTTATATATATATATATATATATATATAAATATATATATAGATATATATAGATATTTATATATATATATATATATATATATATATATATCTATATATATATATATATATATATATATATATATATATATATATATATATATATATATATATATATATATATATATATATATATATATATATATATATATATATATATATATATATATATATATATATATATATATATATATATATATATATATATATATATATATATATATATATAATTAAATTGATTATCAATTCTATCAATTCTCTACTCTGAAATCAAACGTAATCTATAAGAAATAACCAACTATAACTTTAAACTTTAATTTAAAATTCCAACGAATACTTCTATACTTAAAAGAAGAAATATTATGACGTGTAATCCAAAGTTTAAGATTATTCAACTCTGAAAATAAACATGCGCTCTTTGTTGTATTCACATCACGTTTTATAATTCGCCTAGTGTTTGGAGTGTAGCATGCGATAAAGAGTTTCTTTTCAAAAATGTTCTAATTTCTTTCCTCATTGATGAAGTAATTTTTCATCAATTATTTTTCGAGGTTGAATTTCTCCAACAGCTTCTGAGATTGCCGACGATTACATGGAGCCACGCCATAGATTTTCCACCGGTATTTCGTGGACGTGAAAATCGATTGTTCACACATTTCGAAGAAATCCTTATGAATCAGTTTTCACGACCGAGTACCTACGGCAATCAATTAGATTTCTTGTAACAAAACGAATCGCAAGGAACGGGAAGAAAAAAAATTACGGCAACAATCATACCTTTGTAATATTAATCGAAATCCGGAGGTGCCCTCGTGAAGGCAGGGCTATATCGAATTTCGTCAGTTTTTCCTTTCATTTATTATTCACATTCCCAAAGGGCAAAATACACATAGTCTATATTTCATGGCACCCTATTATATTGCAATTGAAATTGTTCTCAACTTCATCTGAAGGCAATCGATTTGTCTATTTCTGTTTGACTTTTTGAGATCCGAAGGGGAGCCCGGTATTCAATTTTAATGGGACGAATTGATTTTTAGGTCTGAAGAAAAGGACTTCATTGCGGATATAATAGCTGTGATTTTTCTTACGTTCGAAAGAAATATACAAGTATTGGATCTTATGAATGAAGTTTATGAAAAAATTTGTTGAAACCATTAGGAAAATGTTCTTTTAACATTAAGTGAGTTTTCCTGATCAAATTTATAAGTACTTGGAGAAAGCACGTTATGTGAAATTGTATATATTTATTATTAAAGACTTATTATCTCAAAAATTTCTCTTAATAGGTCAGTCAGTTGAGATTATCAATTGACAATAATTCCAAAAGTTTTCGAACCTAAATGTAGGGTCGGGAAAGAGATAAAGACAATATGCTTGTGAAGAAATTCCAAGAGTTCTGCAAACTTGGAGTCGTGTTGAATATATTATTTCATATCACGTATCAAATTTGCAACCAATTTAACGGTACGGAACATTTTTTTTATTCAAAATCAACGTTTTTTCTTTGATAAACTGACCTAAAAATTCCAGAAGTTCTGCCAACTTGATAGATAGTTCGAAAAAATATGTCGAACAGTTGTATAAATTTGCAACCTTTTACGTTGATCAAAACATGTTTATTTATAATTTTTTTAATTCGTGGTAAGATTGTCTCGAAATAATCACAAATGTATTGAAACTTGGTTGCAAATTTAGAGGACATCTATTCTGATGCATTCGTAAATTTGCAACCTTGTACGCGGTCCGGAACTTTATGCAATTTGCAAAAATATGATTTTTGGATTTATATATATATATATATATATATATATATATATATATATATATATATATATATATATATATGTATATATATATATATATATATATATATATATATATATATATATATATATGTATATATATATATATATATATTTAATTAATAAGTATTATCACGACCTATTGATACAAAATAGAGTTTGAATCACGGGAATATTCGGTCTATTGAGTAAAATATATGTTTATAAACTCATTTATTCAAAAAATTCTCAATATTTCAACACTTTTTTGTGTCTTCTTCAGGAGAAATCAAGCTAAAATACAACAAAAATAATGATAAAAACATAAAGTAATGTATATAAAAATTAACCTCACTTACAATTAGAGTTAAAATGATGATCTAATAACTATATTGGACATATTATTGCGTGTAACTTATAATTAAGACCCTTAGTCAACATTAATACTATGTGGAATGAGATTCTCGAAATTAAGAATCGTATGCTCTCTTGAAATTTCAGATACCGGTCTCCAGATGCCAATGTTATCATTCAAAAACAATGAGGTGTGGGGGACAAATGATATTGATTTTATTTTAAAATATTCGTGTAAATTACGCTCAAATTATCTATATCTACCCTGGAATAATCTTTTTTTGTAATTATTTTCACGATCTAAAATTTTAACACTTTCACAATCAAAATTGTGGTCAAAATCCTGAAAATGACACGCCAATGCACAAGATCTTTTGCCAATACGGCTGTCACTTTTGTGTTTTATAATTCTTTGTTTTAAGTTTTGTTTAGTCTGTCCTATATAACATTTATCACATCGATCACACGGTATCTTATAAACAACATTGGAATTAAATAATAATGGAGTGCGATCTTTGGTCTTTGAAAACAAAGTTCTTATGGATTTTGTATTGTATCTTGCTATTTTAAGATAAATATATATATATATATATATATATATATATATATATATATATATATATATATATATATATATATATATATATATATATATCAATATATATAATATATATTATATATAATATATATATTATAACTATATATATATATATATATATATATATATATATATATATATATATATATATATATAGATATATATATATATATATATATATATATATATATGTATATGTATGCGTGGAGGTGCATAGTAAGAAATTGGAGAGTGTATGGAGTTACAAAAACCAGTCTTAGAAGAATTTATGCACCTACTTCAAATTGAGTTAGAGGAATGAACTATTTTCGTTGATTAAATTGATGTTAGAGAAGTGCCTTTTGACAATATAAATTTATGTCTCTATTCGTGATTTTCGAGGAATTTCTCGCCTCCATAGCTTTTGGTGATTGAATTGAAAGATTGAAATATATTATGTCCAACGACACTTTGTATTAAGTCAATTCAATAGAATGATAAATTATTATTATTTTCTCACATTTACAGGTTGATAACTTCATCAGTTCTTCAATAAGCTTTCCACTGATCATTGTGTTGATTCCAATTCTACATGCCGTTAAAAAGAAGTTTCTCTTTTCTCAGTGGCAACTGGTTTCTTATATAGGCGTATAAAATATAATTTTGAAATCATATTCCTTGTGAAGCTTCATTCGAAAGTTCGGCAAAATGCTGCAGTTATTCAAAAATCAGAAATAAGTTCAGTAACGCAGAAACTTAATAGACTCTACCATAGTTATCGCTCCAGTTATTTTTTCCTTTGAAGCTCTATACCTTTTTGCAAAACCGCACTTTCTTAATTTGCTTCGTTTATACAGTACCGGTAATGTTGCTCTGCGAATTCAATTAAGTGTATTTTTCTTATATTTTTCCGTTATTTATTAATTAAATGCCTTTAGGGTTTTTCCGTTTATTCGGATACAAGGGATTACGATACTCCTCAAAGGCAGTCTGGAGAAACCGAATTAACGCACAGGGTAGAACACTTCCTAACTTATAAATTTTGTTATTATCCTTATAAATTTTTAGGCAGTAGAATGGCTTTGTGCGACCGAAAAATTAGTAGACATTGACAAAATGCGAAGTTTTCCATAAATTGAATCAAAATTATTCAAGTGTACCAGAATATGAAATTTGTAATTTACGTTCCAGTGTGATAATCTGAAATTCTTAAGATGGTTTCCCTCGTAGTTGTGAACTTCAACTTTTCAATTTCATGTTCTGGCAATAAAATAATAACAATTTCTCCTCTAAATTGATTATTAGGCGTTTGTCATAGAAGTACCCAATTCTGGCATATTAATGATGATCGTTGTTTGGAAAAAATTACTACCTTATGGAGTATAAGTTTGAAGGTTGAAAGACTTCACTTTGTGTAGTACTTTTAGTATCTGATCATAATAGTAAACCATCTCAGTGAAGTTGCAAATATGAAAATAAGTTATAAAATACCTACGATTTAGATGGTTTCATTCTACCTAATATCAAAGCCGGGATAGATTCTGCTTTGAGGAAGTCTGCTTCCTAGTTCACAAGAATAAACTATTGAATAGCAGAGTTTCAATGAGGCCCACCGTTCGAGCTGCCAAGGTGAACATCGCATTGGCTAACCAGAATGATAATCATGCCAAAAGTGGCGAAGAAAATCTACAGCATCGTAAGTCAGACATGCCGTGCACAAGATGGTTTGACAGCAATTAAATATGCATGTGCAGCAGAGCTAGGTCATCAAGGATAAATTTTTATCTAATACCAAAACACATGTGAATTTTTAGCCTTCTTACTGAATTCCAACGGTCTGTGAAGTTGAGCACAGCTTTCAAAAACCGGTTTGACTTTCAACTTGGTCCTTCTAAATTGATCTAGGAAGCTGAACTTCGAATATGTTGTACAAAATTGAGCTGGGAGACATCATACGCAGCTGATTATAAATTTTTCGCCATTGCTGAAGGAGTAGGATGTGTAATTGTAATTTTTTTTTGGAAAAGATACGACAAAAAGTCAATTCATTTGATTCATTAACAGCCAAAATAAAGAACTTCAATTAGAGAAGCGGCTCCTAAACTAGCGATGCCATTCCCATATGATGGCAAGGTTTTGGTGTTAGTTTTTTTTTTATTCGCGTGATACGATTCCATTTTATTATCCTCAAAAAGGAACAACAATTAAGGGACAATATTATTTGATAATACTGCAGCTTTCGAGTGACGAAATCAAGTGAAAACGATAGCATTTATTGAAGTAGTAGATGTTTTTCGTATTCGTTCTCACGTCGGCCGATATCTACGAATGAGCTACAGTTCCAATTGCTTCTTCACACGTAACTACAATTGATTTTTCGCCAATGGTGAAGGGGTGGAGGCTGCAGTTGATATCTATTCAGAGGAGCTCGGTATTTGTCACTATGCCCATTGTCGAAGTTAGTCAAGTTGATTGAGGAAATTCTATTGTTAAGAAATGAAAAAATTACTTATCTTAAATTTTTTTATTTATTAAATCGAATTGTTTGGACTACCCTCGTATCTATTTGAACACTTGTAACAAATTTCGTTTTTAAATTCAATATACCAAGAGATGACTTATACTACAACGCATCACATGTACCAACATAGCAGCTTCAATTTTTTTTTTAGGTAACATTTTTATGAGAATCAAAATAATTTGAGTGGTGCGTTGAATTTTCACGGTGGTTATTGAGTAAGGTATAACGAGAATTATGGTCAATGATAGACGGATATCTGTTTAATGGACCCAAAGAATGATTGTTTAATTCTTTCAAATCTACCGAATAGAGCCACTATAAGACTTGCGGATAGACAAACACATGAAAACACAAGTTATTCCGAACTCGAGCTACCTACGTGCGCGTAGATGGGCCTTATACATAATCCGCTCAGTTGAATAGACGAAATTAAATTCTCAACATCCGGCTCCAATTCCAATTTGCTCCATCTGATATCCAGCGCTAGATATATATCTAGCGCGGCCCTAACAATATATTAATTATTTAAATTTGCAGCTAATATGGTATTTGCAGTAGATAATTGCCTTGCAATCACATTATTAATAACTCCTTATGCGATGCTTGTTGTGGAAAACGTTTGTTTGTCGCTATACACAACTCATATAGAATCTATTCGTGAGTTTACGTTGTTGCCATTTGCAGTATGTTGATGAATAAATACCACTGCAAGTCGAACAGTTTTTTATAAAATTATATTCGTCTAGATTCTAGATAGTGGCTCCGTACCTCAGTAGTCAGAGCGTTGGACTATTGAACAGAAGGTGGGCGGATCGAATCCCGGCCGGACCAACGAATTAATGCGGAGCGACCTCTTGGAAGGCAATGGCAAACCACCGACAAGTATTCTGCCTTGTAGAGCCTCTCTATAAAGACGTTCGGAACCGGTCGGCCCCGGGGTTTGAACCCGAGACCTCCCAAATACTAGCTAGGTACGCTGGCTAGTAATTGGGAGGTCTCGGGTTCAAACCTCGGGGCCGACTGGTCTGCCATGAGTTTTTTTCAGAGGTTTTCTCATGGTAATGTAAGTCACTGCTTGCAAACTTATAAGGCGGATGCTTGGCCAGTATTAATCCTCTCAACCCTACCCACACTTCCTATGTTCCATAAATATCCCGTCTCACCTATCCTTAATGCAGTTGTACATACAAGTGTATCCTCTTATCTGGCTGAAGGAGTTAATCCCAAACTCAAGCTGCCCGCCTCCCTGACACATACTTCAAGGAGGAATGAAACACGTGTGTTTCCTTTTTTCCTTTTTTCGTAAAACTGTAGGTCCCTTCTATTCGAGTATCACTGTATTACGCACAATACGAATAGTTGTAGAGAGGTCACCTATACCCGAAACCGGGTATGGCACCGGAAGAAGAAGAAGATTCTAGTTACTCGCTACTCTTCAAAATAGTAACTGTCAACCTTTCACTTCGTTTTTATTCTTTTGATAACATTATACTTCAACGATTACTAAAACTATGACTCGACGTTTCACCACGCGGTGACTTCATCAGATAGAACTGGAACAATTTATATAAATATCAGTACCAAGAAGAAATGATTAAAATAAGAAATCTGATACTGCGGTGATGGATAAGTAATCCTTCATTCATAAGAGGGGGATGATTTGAATCTATTTATTCATTCAATAACTACTTAGAAAAACCATTTATTTTTCTAATTATATTAATATTTGTTCAAACCAACTAGAGGCCTCATCAATCCATAATTTCTCAGAATATTAATATAATATAAAAATTTATAACTCATTTCTGAATCACTAACCATCATTATTTCACAGATTATATATATATATATATATATATATATATATATATATATATATATATATATATATATTCTATAAATAAGCATCTGAGGGGTTTTCCCTCGGGTTAAACTGAAGCAATGTTTATAATATAAATAGATATACATTGGCTGATTCTGAAATGGTTCAAAGAAGAATTCAAAATTCTACCAATTCGCTCGTGTGTCAGGAAATTTGGTTTCCGCTGGTAGAACAATATATATATATATATATATATATATATATATATATATATATATATATATATATATATATAGATATATATATATATATATATATATATATATATATATATATATATAATATATATATATATATATATATATTATATATTATATATATATATATATATATATATATATATATATATATATATATATATATATATATGTATATATATATATATATATATATATATATATCTATATATATATATATTATATATATATATATATATATATATATATATATATATATATATATATATCAAGGGCGCACCCAGGATTGAGTTTCGGGGGGGGCTGCATCAAAATGTAACATTTAAGTAAATAATTTATTCATTAAATATAAACTTACATATATGTTCTATATGAAACAAAACATATATTTACCTATTGTACTAAATTCGCTGAATCAACATGTAAAATTCATGTAAGAAACAACATTTACTCCTCAAATTCTTTTGTTACTATTAAAAATCTCGGGGGGGGCTGCAGCCCCATGGCTCCCCCCCTGGGTGCGCCACTGTATGTATATATATATATATATATATATATATATATATATATATATATATATATATATATATATATATATATAGTATATATATATATATATTCTATAAATAAGCATCTGAGGGATTTTCCTCGGGTTAAACTGAAGCAATATTTATAATATGAATAGATATACATTGGCTGATTCTGAAATGGTTCAAAAAAGAATTCAAAATTCTACCAATTCGCTCGTGTGTCAGGAAATATGGTTTCCGCTGGTAGAACAACATTTCGAGTACCGTGGAGCTTTTCCGAACCAAAACACCGTTATTAATAAATGTAATGGGGTCACCAGAAGCAAATACGATTGCAAATATATACAGCCTGCAAACGAGTCACTTTTCGCCTGACAATCTCTTTGAAGATCAACGTTCGCCTAAATTCTTTTTTTTTCAATCCATTCATTACGAAATTCTCTGTATGTTTGCCAAGAGAGAATGCAAATATGGTTATTCAAATTGTATCGTTTATTCTCATTCTCGATTGATTACACTCTTCGCAAATAAATATTCGACAGATGAGAACCAGCGCTATGTGACAGTACTTTTCATCATATAACAAGCGCAAGTGCAGCCGCCATGTTGAGAGAGCGGCAGTTTAACCCCTTAGTGCATGATTTTTTTTAAATTGATTAAAAAAAAGGTACAGTGGAAAAAAGAAATATATTTCATCAGAAAAATATTTAAAAAAATAAAACACAATATTCTTTGTCAAAAAAAAGGAAAACTGGTTTGTGCCAAATACGGGACAGCATGCAAAATGAACTAGAAAGATTTTAAACGGCCAATATTTCATCTTCATCTGATATTTTGTCTTCACTTTCATTTGGATAAAAATTCTGTATAACTACACTTTTTTATGCATAAAATAACTTGGGATCCATATAGGGTTGCCAACCCTCCCGGATTGCCCGGGAGACCCCGGTAATAATGGTTATCCTCCCGACCTCCCGGATTACAATAATTTCCCCGGTTTTTCTGAAATTATACGTAACCGTCGCTGTAACAAAACTTCGATCTTTAATGATTATGATCTTATGGTGAAAAACCGTCAAATATTAGATAGGTACTGCTCGAAAGCAAAGTGAACATAAATTTAAAATTGATTGACAATTTCTTACGATCACAAATATTATAACTTAATATGAGTAATTAAAAACTTTCTGAGGTATTAAAATGGCATTTTTAATTATAGGATCGTAGATAATACTGATGTGCCTAATTAAATATGATAATTCATTATTAGCACATGCAAAAACTTCTAAATTAACATAGAGGTTGATCACAAATATCAGTACTTAATATGAGTAATCAGAAACTTTCTGAGGCCATTAAAATGACATTTTTAATTATAGGATCGTATATAATACTGATGTGAATAGTATGAAATAAACCGGTTCTTGCTTTGACGACCTACAATCTAGATATAGGTTATAACTTTGAAAACTTCTGAGTTTTGCTAATCTACTCACCATTGTCAAACAAAATGAAATACGAAAATGGCTCTCATCTTTGAAATGAACACTAGTTGGTGAAATTGTAACGATTTTATACAAAGAGACGGTGGGAAATGCGAATCTACCCCATTGCTGTCTTTTAATTTATTCCATCATTCAAATTTAGCCGCTCATTGAATTTTAACTAGTCCGGAAATTCAGTTTTAATTCAAACAGTTATTTGAAGTTGGGAAGAGCTTCAATTTTCTCAATACAATATTTCATGCTGGTTCATAATTTAAAAATTGATATAATTCTTCAGTACAATGTCTTGCTGTGTTAGAATCATTCATTTCAAGCCTGGATGACCCAAGGAGTTCTTTATAGCTCAAGCAATGAGAAGTCTATCGGTTTGACCTAGATAAAAACTATATACTCTGAACATTTTTATGAACTATAGTTTCAATTGAAGAAACTTATTTATCTTCCGCTCAGACAAAATGGGTCTGATAATTTAGAATTGTGTTTAAGAACGGTTTTCATAAAATGTAAGGGCAAAATTGTTACTTTTTGACTACATATATATAGCTACCAAGATTTCTGTGTACAGTTGGGATAAAGTATAGAACGGAGTAAATATCTTTAAAACGAAGCGGGCAATATTTATGGAGCTTTGAAGGAAAGTAGAACGACTCACAATGCATCTGATATTTTTGTTATCAACGTATTTAAATAAGACACTATATATTTTCGCAGATTTTAATGAATCTTCTTTGAATGCGTAGGTACATACAGGGTTGAGTGCAAATTATTTGTGAAAACGAAAAAGATACTTGATCTAGAAGAGTTTAATATAAAACCAATCAAATCCAAAACTCTTACCATTTTACGATGAGTACCTACCATCTTGAACAAAATTACATTTTCCACCGTCTCCCATTCCAGGGTACATTTATAAATTGTTCTATTCCAAGAAAGGAGCATTTTAAACAATTCAATATTAGAAATATTTCATATTTCAGGTGCGACAATTATTCTGATTTCAAATTATTAGGTGGAACAGAATAGTCTGTTCATTAACCTGAAATATTTTGACGAATATATTCACGTCGCTCATTCGTGGGGCTTGATATTTTATATTGATATTTCCGTTATTTATAAATATTTTATTGGCGCTCGCTTGAACGGTCGTTGCAGTAAATGTGAATATTTGATTCACACATAATAAATGAGATGCTATGATTTGATATGAATATGAAATATTATCATGTCCATCAATATCAACATAATAAATTGAAGGGCAACAACAGCACTAAGGAAATGGCATAAATTTGTGTACTAATTTTATTTTTCGTCAACTTTTCGACACATTTTGTGACTTCTTCAAGAATATATATATATATATATATATATATATATATATATATATATATATATATATATATATATATATATATATATATATATATATATATATATATATCAGTGGCGGCTCGTGAGGTTTTGGTTTGAGGAGGCTACAAGAGGTGCTAAAAAATACACCATAGACGAACATTTTTGGGATTTCAAGGTCAACCGCCTTATAATTTAAAGAAAGTCAAAGTAAAACAAGCACCCTAAGCTATTAATTTGTTTTCACTTTCGAGTGTCTACCTTGAGACCTACAACTCCTATTTACAATATTCACAAAAACTCTTCTCAGCCAATTAATCAATTCATCTATTCATCAAATTATTTTTTCTTACACAAAATAGGTACCTACCTACCTACTCAACGAATTTGTTAACAGCTGGTGAGAGCAAATAAAAAGTTATTATATATTTTTGAAGATTAGCGGGATTCTGCGATCTTTAACGTTAGCAAAATGATCTATAATATCCTCATAAAATTTTTTGTCTTTCGCCAAAAGTTTTACCAATTCCTTTTCAATAGACAACAAACTAATATTTTTCAAACGATCCTGGCTCATTGAATTTCGTAAATAAGTTTTAATTCTCTTAAGAGTGGAAAACGAGCGCTCTACGCCGATGTCACCGGGATAGAAACAATTAGACATAAGAGTTTATAAACTTGGGATAAATCTTGATTCAAATCATTATCAAAAAGGTATTAAATAGTCCTCACATGATTTTCATTTAGCCCCAAAATTTCATTGTCATTATAAACAACACACAGTTCACTTTTTATGGCCACCTTATCAAAAAAAGTGTATTTTTGACATAAATTTTCCAAAAGGTTATCTGGAAAATTAGCCGAAAATCCGGTTAACAAATTTTTATTGAGTAAGTCGAAGAAATGCAGTTCTTTCAAATCAGAGAACCTTATTTCTATTTGACCCCTAAAAGTATCCAAAATTTCATAAAATATTTGCTTATAGTGAAGCTCCATATCTGCGTACCTGAATTTCTTTCATTTTGGGCTAAATTGAGTCGTATCATCAGTAGTTTGAAATACAGAAAATAGTTTCTTAAAATAAACTTCTGCACGAAATTCTGAAATTTTTTCCAAAAGAAACTTGAGCCGATTTCGTGAGTAAATTACATCTGAAAACTTGTGCTGTAAGATTCGAAAATCTATTTCTGTTTGTTCAAAATTTAATTTAAAGATGTTTAAAAAATATATAAATTCCTTATCTTGTAAGGAAGATATTAATCCGCGTGCTGTATTTAGAGTTACTTTATCGGTGAAAAATTCCTCACTTTGAAGTAGATATAGAATTAAATCCCCAAATCCTAAGCGGCCCCAAACAGAGACATTTTCACTAGTAAAAAGTAAACACTGCCAACAAAATAATTTATTTTTTACCTTTGATCCGGTTAGGCAAGGATGTCTCTCATAATTCCTTGTATTAAAACCGCGGTTTTGTTGCCTGTTACGCTGCACCAAATTGTTTAATTCAGGGGTAGGTCGCAATGTTTTCATCAAAACTTTACCCTCATAACTTAGTGCACTAAAGTTATGGGATAACAAATATTCCACTAAGTCACCATTGAAATTTTTGGAATTAACTTCAGTAACCAAACTCATTTTAAAACAATACGCGAGCAATATAGGTAAACACGCTGCCATTAGTAACTACGATCACACTACGATTCAATTAATGCTTTCCAACGAATTCACTCGATGTCACGCGAAATTCTATAGTTGTGATTGGTCGACATTGTATGAGACTGGGTTCCTATCCGTGTTGCCATTTACATGTGTTTTGCTTTTCTATTGCAATGAAGTATTCATTCGGAGTATTTGCACCGTTGTTTGCTTTTCTGTGGCAGGCATAATGAACGTTGAGAATATACCTTTCCATGCCTCCGCAGCGTTGCCACAAATCTTGAAATGAATGAAATGCAGTAAATGTAAATACCTTCTATCTTAATTAATAAATTATATTATATAATGTAGGTTGAAAGGAAGGTAGGTGCATAAAATAATATGATTTTGATTAATATGAATATGCTGAATAATGCTGACTATTCAATATAATATATTAGTGATACACGGAATATTATTGAGGAGGCTTAGCCTCCTTAGCCTCCTTTGACTAGCCGCCCCTGATATATATATATATATATATATATATATATATATATATATATATATATATATATATATATATATATATAAATATATATATATATATATATATATATATATATAAAATGATTTCGAGATTTGAAATATATTTGCATACATATTTTTATATATGTATATGTATATATATATATGTATATGTATATATATATATATATATATATATATATATATACATATACATATATAAAAATATGTATGCAGATATCTTTCAAATCTCGAAATCACTTTTTTGTCTGGTTTAATATTCATACTATCATTCAGTATTATCAGGCCATCGCGCAAAAATAATTGAAATTATTAGTGTTCCACAAAAAGCACTTTCCTTGTATGCGTACGTGTTCTTCTTAGAAACTATCAGATGGTTATGTGAGAAACTCTAAGTTTAAAGATTTTCACATATAATGAAACAACAAAACAACAGTTTCACAATGCGTTTCGCCGACTCTACAGCTTCTTCAGGTGCGAATTTCAAAGTAAAACTAAAAATTCTAATGCAAGGTTCACAAAGTACAATTATAAATTTGGGGAATCCATCCTGGGATTATAAGAACAAACAACCTTCATTCATTGAAAAGGTTAAAAGGAGAGAGCTGTTCACATCCCATTGGTTCTTAAGCAATTTCTGGGAATTTTTATGCCTACTAGCTTCTGTTCTCATAAAATGTAATTGAGATGTGATATATCGTAGAAAAGCTGATTTCGCCCTCTTTTCAAGAATACAGAATACGCACCACATTACTAAAAAGATTAGAGAAACAATTTTGGAGAACATACAATATGTAATTTTTTAATTCATACTAATTTACAAAAATCAATAGTTTCCTCATACTAGGAGCTCAAAATGTTGGCCACGTGTGTCTTATCAATAATACAATCTCTATTCGAAGCTTCCAATAGACTTGTTTATCATTTATGGAGAAATTGTTTGTATCTCAGGACATTTGACAGTTTTTGAATCAGTTATGTCTGATATAAAGTGGAGTCAAGTCGGGAGATCTTGCCGGCCACTTAATAACACCTCTTCAAACAATCCATCTCTGAGGGAAATTTGATGATTATACTTTTAATCGTCTTAAAAAACACCTTGTTGCCGGACTAGCGGTAGCGAATATGGTAACCACCTTCGGGTGTCAGGAGGTACGAGTTCACGTTGCCGAAATGTTTTCTTCTATCTGTAAGATGTGGTTCATTTGTTTCCGACTGGTGGCGCTGTGTCATATTTATATGCCATATAGTCACTGGAAGGAAAATATAACGTCGTTAGAAATATTTGGTTGGTTATCACTTTCGATGGATAGATGATACTGATCAGCCCCAAATAAGGGCGAAACAGACTGTCTATCATTTCCATTGATTGTGATAAACAACTTAATGTTTCTAACATACACCGTCTAAAATTTATGGAGGCATTTCGATGTTTCGTTGAACTCGTATAACCAGCTCCGCTAGGAGGTTTGTTTGATTAGTTTCAGATAAATGTCCTAGTACTTGATTTTATATATATATATATATATATATATATATATATATATATATATATATATATATATATATATATATATATATATATATATATAAATATAAATTGACATCTGATGAAACCCAAAAATCATGCTCCAGAAGGTATAAAACGGATTAAGAAACCTCTCCCGGACTTCACTGTTGACTTTATATACAGTACAATAGACCATTATGTTCGGGGAAATACGAATGAAAATATATATGCAAAATGTTGTTACTGTGAGGTTTCATGAGTCCACCCACCACCGGGATTTATGTCTTATGCTTTCTCCCCGCACTATACAAATTCATATAAGTCATAAACAGCGGAAATGTATCATTCTGTATGGATATGTCAATTATTTTTTGTCGTGATAAATTCGAATCCAATTTTAAACTTGTACAAAACGTTCCGGAAGAGTTTCCACCGAATTTAAGACGGCACGTTTTCGATCTTAGAGATTCAATATCCATCGAATTAAGATCTCCGAATTGACGTTTTGTTATAGTTAATCTAACTTCGACGAAGCAGTAGCGAAATTGATTCGAAAATGTAACCAATATTTTCGCGCCGCCAACGAATTGCCTATCTTTTCAATCTGATGACGAATAAAACATAGCACTAATGAAAATTAATTGGAAATTCGGAGTACTTTTGTGTAAATCGATAAATCCATTTTTATTCCGATCGGGATGTCGAAACTGAACTGCCGAAATTCGATTCAGCTGACGTTTTGACGTGATATACGCGTTGATGGAACAAATATGAAAAATCCATATGATTGCACAAATACGCCGAGACTTTCGAAAAGTGAATCATCACTTCAGTTATGTGTTTGCTAATGTTTAATGAAGATATATTATGAGAATTATAAAGTTAACAAATACCTTATTCGGAGCTTAAACAGAATATAACTGTATATAAATATTGGAAAGTCGAATTGAATAGATTGAAAATCATTTGTTTCATACACGAAGCATGTTTCCATAAAATTGATTTTTCAAAGAAACTGTTTTCTGTTCCGTATGGAGGAATTTTTTTAGCAGGTTTTCACTTTGAAACCTTAAAATGGATGCGATTAGCAAAGTTGGGCCTAGGACCAAGATAGTTTTTCGTTTTATGACTTTTTATGATGCTTGGCACCAAAAATTCAATTTCATATATGTATATATATATATATATATATATATATATATATATATATATATATATATATATATATATATATATATATATATATATATATATATATATATATATATATATATATATATATATATATATATATATATATATATATAGGGTAAAGTGGGGTAATATGGCAACATAAAATTCAAATGCTGTCATTCTAATAACCAACGCGCCTAAATGAAAGACGTTGGCTGCACGTTAGAGCTTACACAATATATGTATCCGTCCAGAGTCATTCGTTGCCATATTTCCACACAGCAAAAGATTGCAAGTAAAAATGCACAAAGATAGACTGTTGTCATTTTACCCCATATCATGGGTAATATGGCACCATACGATAGGTAATATGGCAACATGCTATTCTCTTAGGAAATAAACTATTATACGAAATTTAAAAAAAACTTTCTTTCTTACTACATAACATATAGATATCATTATATCTTACGTCTTCAGAACGATATAGGTACTTAGTACTTGATCTGGAACACAATCTGCACAATATATGTTTGATGGAGTACATATCTCGTGAACCCAATGATTACATTTCACACATTGCAGCCAATCACATTTTGAAGCTTTTTGATCAAAATAGTATCCACGGGATTATCCAAAATATTCTGATTCATCAGAAAAAAAAGATGAGGCATAATACCTCATATTGCATCTTATGACAAATAAAATGAAAACACATATTTATTATGCCTATAACGGAGTGTTCAGCCAAAGAAAAGTAAAGTTTTGAATCAATCTTTAGCATATTAAAATTGAAGTATCTACTTAGAACTTCCTTCACGACTATATATAACTCAACATTAGAAAATATTTTACACGGTGGTTACCTTTATATCGACGTTATTCACTAACTAACTGATATATTCGATTTGTGAATGATTTACGCGTGTTTTCTATCTAGCACTAATACGGCTGAATGGATATTATTGCCAAATGTTGATTTGGATCTAAAATATCAAACTGCGGCGTATTACCCAGCGCGGCATATTCACCCAATTTACTCTATATATATATATATATATATATATATATATATAAATATATATATATATATATATAATATATATATATATATATATATATATAAATATATATATATATAATATATATATATAATATATATATATTAATATATATATATATATATATATATATATATATATATATATATAAATATATATATATATATATATATATATATATATATATATATATATATATATATATATAAATATATATATATATATATATATATATATATATATATATGTTCGTATGTATGTGCTATTTTAGCGTTGATTACACGATAACGGGCGCAATTTTGAAGCAATAGGGTTGGAAATTTGTAAATATGTAGTTTTTTATGATACCTTGGATGGGATTGTTTTTGGTTCGAATTGGTTGGGGGGTTGACCCCTCTGGGGGGCAAATAAATCTTGTTTACACGATAAAGGTCGCAATTTTGAAGCAATAGGGTTGAAAGTTTGTAAATAGGTAGTTTCGCATGCTATCTTGGATGTGATTGGTTTTGGTATGAATTGGTTGGGGGGTTGATCCCCTGGGGAGGAGATAAATATTGTTCACACATTAGAGGGCGCATTTTTTTCAATTTGGAAAAAAATCATAATTTAGTGAATATATTTTTAAAACTGGATACGTTATGAAAACCTGCTCTTCTAATGCAGCTCGCTGCGATGGAGTTTTTTTTTCAACTCAAGTGGCCTACAGTTCAACACCGGTTCCGGCAATGGGCTTGAAACTAAGTCATTACTCAAAAGTTTATCATATATAGAATCTCTAAATTTCATGGGATATACACAACACCCAAGTGCAAGGTGGGACTCGAACCCACAATCCTCGGTTTACAAGCGATTCACCTCACCGCTGGGCTACCCAGCCATCTAAAGGAATTTCAATCCAAGCATTAAAAGCAAGTTAAAATAAAAACTAGAAAATATACTATTGAAAACAAAATTCTAGAAGTGTATCGCGTACTGATATCGAAGCAGGTCGAGATGGGAATCGAACACTCAATCTGAAGTAGCAGTGGGGCAAATTCTCAAAACCGACAGAATAAGAAATATCTACGTAAAAATGGTGATGGTTGAAAAAATCCACGTACAAATTTTCAGCTCTGTAACTCAATTAGCAGTGTGTTTGGGGGTGAAAAATTTCTGCGAAAACCATTTTTTTGAATACATGAAGCCTTCAAAAAGCGCTAGAAGGCTGAATTTCGGAAATGTTAGTTTCCACATACTTTACTATCTTATACGTCCGCCCAGATCCCTTCCCTTTTAGGCAAACCAAAATTCTTACTGAATATACTGAAATATTGATGGTTTCGTTCTTTCTCGATATCAACTTCTTCAGATACCAAATTTCAGCTTATGACGGGAGATCAAAGAGGTGGCATAAGGTACTTGAAAAAAATATAGATCAATATATACATATATACATATATATATATATATATATATATATATATATATATATATATA
Source organism: Cynegetis impunctata (assembly GCA_030704885.1). Classification (NCBI taxonomy): domain Eukaryota; kingdom Metazoa; phylum Arthropoda; class Insecta; order Coleoptera; family Coccinellidae; genus Cynegetis; species Cynegetis impunctata. Next base: position 2,362,125 of record JARQZK010000001.1, read on the forward strand.
TTTATATATATATATATATATATATATATTTATATATATATATATATATATATATATATATATATATATATATATATATATATATAATATATTATTTATTCGAATTGTTGTTGCCTGTGAACTATTTCTAATCTCTTGATAATTATTAGTAATAACAGGCTTGTTGAATCTTAAAAAACTCGATTTTATTAAAAAGTTGACGTGTCGCCACGACATTCGTGGCTTCATCAAAACTTTTGATAAAGCCACGAATGCCGTGGCGAAACGTCAACTTTTTAATAAAATCGAGTTTTTTAAGATTCAACTAGCCTGTTATTGCTAATAATTATCGAGAGATTATATATATATATATATATATATATATATATATATATATATATATATATATATATATATTTATATATATATATATATTATATATATATATATATATATATATATATATATATATATATATATATATATATATATATATATATATATATATATAATAAGTTGACTATTGATACAGGGCCACACGTCTATGATTTTTGAGTAAAATACGACTAACGAGTATATTTTCATTATATTCTCATTTTTCCTAACTTGTTGCCAGTTCTATATCGATTCGAAATATTTGACAAAAATACAACGAACAAATATCAGCGAGCCTGTTTTTCGTGTCTCATTTATTGATAATGAATATTGAATGGTTTCACTATCCCCAGCACTGCGATTTCATAAACTGATATACCTACACATAGCAGATTCATTAATAGAAGTTCAAATTATCTATTGTATAATGTCAATGTTCGTGGAATGAAAATCCTCCGAAATTTGAATTTTTGTACGGTATTCCGGGAATGAAAGGATTATTATCAATCCGAAAGGCATTTGAGTACACATTCCTAGTATAACTCACTTCACAATTCACGTCAGCTGCAAGGACGTTCTGGTAAATTATGATGTCATCTTATGCTGATGCAATTTTCTTCGACTGCCCCACAAAGGAGGCTATTTGTTGACTACGTCGCAATGACAGGACTTAGTGTTATCGTAGTTCCTGCTTCTGCGGAAGATGTCAAACGTTCGAAATTGGAGGAATGAGTGGCATTGAGTTCTAATTCGAAGTTATGCAAAAGAAGAGGGCTCTTTTTATTCACATACACATTGTAAATATTAAGCTACAGTTCCAAAACTTCTTGTTTCCAGTGAAGCAACTAAAATTGTCAATAGTTGCATGTTATTGAGTAGAAATAATCAACATTTGTTGCCGAAACATAAAGAAATTTCAAGGAACATTTAAGAACATTTTGGAACATTTACGGAAACAAGCAACAGCAACAAATTGTTTCACAATATTCCTCAATTTTCCTCGTAATTCAATGTACCTACACTGAAAATCTGCGACACAAATGTTTACTAGTTGCGTTCTCGATACGTTTCCACTGCGATAGCAACACGGATTTTTTCACAAATGTTTCCTATTTTCTTTTGAAGTTTAACGCTCTGCACGGAAACCGACGACAAGTAGAAAAATTCAATATTCGTTGCCGAAAAATAAAGAAATTTAAAGAACATTTCGGAATATTTTGGAACATTTACGAAAACAAGGAACAGCAACGAAAATGTTTCTTCGGTGGAATCTTACCTTGAAGGGTCAGTCAGCATTTGTTGCCGAAACATAAAGAAATTTTAAGGAACATCTAGAAACATTTATGAAAAATTTTATTTTTATTTTAGAAAGTTATGAAAGTAAATATCTAGAAGAAACTGTATCGATAATGGTAGTGTATGTTGTTGTAGATTTTGCAAGATCATTGGTCATCCTTGAATCCAGGAGAAATTGTAACAATAGCTCGGAGTTCCTACTAGAATTGTTCATGACGAAATAGCAACATTTTTGAATTAACAAAAATTCTTATTTAATTTTGCACTTCAGAATGATACCTAATTTATAATAATCTAGTGATATTACATATACTCATATCTCTATACTTTATATATAGCTAAATTTACTGAAATTTACAAACACTGGTACCTATCCTACTTCATAATCGCTATCCTCAACATCTACTGAATCATTTCCCAATTAATTATTCGTTGATAGAATAACAACAATACGCATATGCGAATACGGCTCTCGGGTGATGAGGAACTCTCGTTTCACATATTATTATTGACAATTTTACTGCCATTTCCTGACTTTTTATCCATTCAATAACTCTTGAATGTTTCTCGTTTACTCTCAAATAATATAAATTCATATAAATATAAATATATATATATATATATATATATATATATATATATATATATATATATATATATATATATATATATATATATATATCTACCTACTCCACGAATCGAACTAGGAGGAATCGGAAACAATACGATTGCGTGGTCTCAAAATGCCTACTCTCAGTTGACTCTGAAGAGTAGGCAGGTTGAAACTTCAGATTTTTCAAATCTTTTATGCGGTTCATTCCGTGAACCAAGTTTTACATATATATATATATATATATATATATATATATATTTATATATATATATATATATATTTATATATATAACATATATATATATATATATATATATATATATATATATATATAATATCATACATATATATACATATGTATATATATATATATATATATAGTATATATATATATATATATATTATATATACTAATATTATATATATATATATATATATATATATATATATATATATATATAATATATATATATATAATATATATACATATATATATGTATGTATAATATATATATATATATATATATATATATATATATATATATATATATGTATATACTATATATATATATATATATATATATATATATATATATATATAATATAATGTATATATATATATACTATATATTATATATATATATATATGTATTATGTTAAATAATATATATATATATATGTATATATAATATATATATATTATATATATATAACTTATAGTATATAGTATCATATATATATATATATATATATATATATATATATTATATATATATGATTATATATAAATATATATATGTATATATATATATATATATATATATAAAAATATATATATATATATATATATATATATATATATATATATATATTTGAGGGAGTATTGTATGGAAAGGGAGAATTCAAGGAACATCATATTGCGTGATAAAGTCATTTTGTATGAAATCGTATAACACTTTGGACGTTGCATGCCCAACAGGCAGACGATTGTGCTGAAAGTGCTGATTTTCGGGCGGTCGCATAATTCACGAATATTCAGACAGCTTTAATAAATAAAAGCAAAAAATGAGCATCCTCCATGTGGGATAAGTATTGAAGGGCCATCGGAATTCCAAAATGTATCGCGTAGATATATTTTAAATTCGCGATAATGCAAAATAATAGGTTCATGACACGGCTATCCAGGATGCTGCAATCTCTATATACGGCGTAGACTGTACACCAATAAATCTTCCATTTATCAGAAGAGAATTGTATTCCACAAAATCAATACGTTTGTGACCCCTTTTAGGTTTTGGATTTATTTACTTCGCATCATTTTTTTCATGCCCAGTTGAAATCAATATGAATGCGGCCCTCTGTTGGCTTGATTGTTTACCATGTACGGACTTCCGTACACCATTTCGATACATCAAAAGGAGACGATCTGTAATTGGCGGCAAAACTTCAATTTGGAAAATATTTGCTTTAGTCCGTGGAACTTTCAACATTGATTACGATGTCGAGTAATGCCGGTTTTCCATCCCTCGTCTGATTGTGGGTATCGAAATCAGCATTTCGCTGATTTCGGTGTTTATTATAACTATTAATTGTATTATTACTGATATTGATCAGTGGGCACTCGCGTTTGATTTATATACGAGAAAAAATCTTTACTTCAAATTTTTCACTTCTAGATATATATTCTTTCAAAATTTTGGAGGTTCAGGTTTTGTGCGGTATTTTTCTCCTTTGTCTTTTATCTTTTTCGAAAAAAGTTGATAAAAATTTCTTAACTCGAAACAATATTGCAGAAATTATGATTCTCACTTTCCCATATTATCATAATATTTTGTTCCCATACCGTATGTGAAATTGGTATCATTACCTCACACTCTTTTGCTTTATCGATATATATATATATATATATATATATATATATATATATATATATATATATATATATATATATATATATATATATATATATATATATATATATATATATATATATATATAATAATATAAATAAAAATATTTATATATATATATATATATATCTATACATATTTATATATATATATATATATATATATATATATATATGAAAAACAGTTGACTCTGAAGAGTAGGCAGGTTGTGACTTCAGAGTTGACAGGAAACAGTACGGTGGGGGGAGTAGGCAGTTTGCGACCACGCACTCGTATTATTTCCGTTTCCTCCTAATTTCGATTCGTGAGTAGGCAGATTGAGGCCACGTATCTGAAATTATTTTCCCTTGTAATTCTCCTGAAGATGGCTTCGCAAAAGGAGCCGAAACGTCGAGATTTTTCATATCTTGTACGCGTTTCATCCAGAGAAACATGTTTTTCAAATACTTGCGAGCGCGGAAATCTTTATGAATCTTTCATATATATATATATATATATATATATATATATATATATACATTCGAATTGTTGTTGCCTGTGACCTATTTCTAATCTTTCGATAATTATTAGCAATAACAGGCTTGTTGAATCTCAAAAAACTCGATTTTATTCATATATATATATATATATATATATATATATATATATATATATATATATATATAAATATATTACAATAAGGCTTAAGCGGGAATAATCAAGATATTAGGCAATTTTTAAGGTCATAAACCCCGCATACGAAGCAGCTGTTTACACGTGTTTCGGACTTTTTGGTCCTCATCAGAACAGCGTAGCCAAGTTATGGTTGGGCAAACTTGGAGATGGAGAAACAAAATAATCGAAATTCTTCGTTGTAAAAGATCATCGCACATTTGCAGCTAACAGCTCGAACACTCCTGTTTGGGAGCAAGATCTTCACATAAGCCACGGAGGCAATTTATGTCTTCTACCGGATCTCGGACCAAGTAAATCTTAAGATACAATAAGGCTTAAGCGGGGAATAATCAAGATATTAGGCAATTTCAAGGTCATAAACCCGCATACGGAAGCAGCTGTTTACACGTGTTTCGGACTTTTTGGTCCTCATCAGAACAGCGTAGCCAAGTTATGGTTGGGCAAACTTGGAGATGGAGAAACAAAACAATCGAATTCCTTCGTTGTAAAAGATCATCGCACATTTGCAGCTAACAGCTCGAACACTCCTGTTTGGGAGCAAGATCTTCACATAAGCCACGGAGGCGATTTATGTCTTCTACCGGACCTCGGATCAAGTAAATCTTAAGATACAATAAGATCATCGCACATTTGCATGTGAAGATCTTGCTCCCAAACAGGAGTGTTCGAGCTGTTAGCTGCAAATGTGCGATGATCTTTTACAACGAAGGATTTCGATTGTTTTGTTTCTCCATCTCCAAGCCCAACCATAACTTGGCTACGCTGTTCTGATGAAGACCAAAAAGTCCGAAACACGTGTAAACAGCTGCTTCCGTATGCGGGTTTATGACCTTAAAATTGCCTAATATCTATATATATATATATATATATATATATATATATATATATATATATATTTTAAATACAGGGTTTGTTAACCCTGGTTACAAATAACCATAACTATTTAGACCAATTCCGTTTATTGCTTCATATGTTGACAACTTGTTCATACGATAAAGCATACACGATGACTACCTATCCATTATCTATGTGCTTAATGATAATCAGCGATTAAAATGAAAAATTGAAGGAAACAAATTTTTCAATATATTCAATCATACAAAAAAATGAAATTCCATCAGTTGAAAAGTCAAGTTAGCGTTGTTAATTTATTTCATTGTGCTTGTTATTACATATGTAATATAAAGCGAAAAGAAGTTCATTCCAACTGGGTGTTCCACGACACCTCTCGTCATTTTTCAAGTGTTATTCAACATTCTCCATTGTGTCTCGTGTGTAACTAATTATAACGAAAACTCCGTACAAAATATTGAATGATACATTTCCTTTATGCTTTCTGAACAGGCATATATACCTACCATCAGTCGCAGTTAAATATTTCATAGATAATGAGTTTGCGAATTAAGTTAAATCAAATATAGCCCTTGAGCTTTCAGTTTTTCACATGCTGGGGAGATTAATTATGTTTGAACAGAATTTTCGAATTTTTTTGCAAAGTCAACAGAGAGTACGAAAAAGTTCGTGTAATGAATCCTATTTCATCAGATGGTGGCAATTTCAGTTCTGAGAGCTCCAAACAGCGTAGTCGGATTCAATTTAGCAGAGTTATGAAGATACACAAAATCACGAAACAATATGGAATCTCTAAATTGTAATGGCGGTGGTTGAGGAAAATAGAAGAAATTAACACGGCGCAGTTCATCAACAACAACTTAATCAATCTTAGCAATTTCAACCATATAACTCAATCTAGGAGGTGAGGACGTGCGTGAATCTCCAACACTGCGTAAAAAACAAGAAATCTCTGAATAAAAATGGCGGCAATTACAGAAAATTGTTTTTTCCTCCAAAAAATACTTCCTTAGCATTAACTCAGTCTGGGTATAAATTCTGAACTATCTTACTCAACTTGAAAGAGGTTTGGGGGGGAAAAAACCCTCCAAAATTTTTTTTCCAGGCATCATCCAGAAAACCTTTGGAATCTGAATTTGAGATATGTTATAGATGATTAATTTCCATATCTTTTTTCACCAGTTCTGTTCATGAACCTCCCCGTCACTTCCTTGCCAAAGTTTGAAGATGCCGCAATTTTGGCTGATCCAAATTGTGCCCTTGAGCTCTTAACTTTTTTCATGCTGGGGAGATTAATTATGTTCAAACAGAATTTTCGAATTTTTTTGAAAAGTCAACGGAGATTATGATAATTTCGTTAAACGAATCCTATTTCATGAGACCCTATTGATGGTGGCAATTTCAGTTTTGAGAACTCCAAACAACGTAGCCTGATTCAATTTAGCAGAGTTACGAAAATACACAAAATCACGAAACAATTTGGAATCTCTAAATTGTAATGGCGGTGGTTGCGGAAAATAGAAGAAACTGATACGTTGCACTTTATCAACAACTTAATCCACCTTAGCAATAATTTCAACCAACTAACTTAATCTGGATAGAGAGAACGTTGTTTATTCCTCCAAAAGGCGCTTCCTTAGCACCAACTCAGTCTGAGTATAAATTCTGAACTTTCTAACTTACTTGGAAGAAGTTTGGGGGTGAAAAAATCCTGCAAAATCCGCTTTCTTTTGTTCCAGGTAACCTCCACAAAGCCCTTGGAGTCATAATTTGAGATATGTTGTAGATGATCAATTTACAAATCTTTTGTCCCAGTTCTGCTCATGAACCTTCGTCGCTTTCCTGCCAAAGTTCGAAGATGCCGAAATTGTGGCTGAATTTATCCAAATTATGCCCTTGAGCTCTTAATTTTTTACATGCTGGGAAGATTAATTATCTTTTCGAATTTTTTCAGTCAACAGTGAGTATGAAAAAGTTCGTGTAATGAATCCTATTTCATCAGACCTTATCGATGATGGCAACATCATTTTTGCGAGCTCCGAACATCGATGCCAGATTTAATTCTGTATTCCGTGGGTACAGAATAATCGACCTAAACCCAGTTGGCGTCTTTATTCTGTTTACCGCCAGCCAGGGATGCAACCCCGATTAGTTTGCAGGCCGCCAAAAATTATCATATCAACTTTCCGGGGATGTGTTCATTATCTCTCGCTGTGTTTTAAAAGTGAATGTCGATAAATTAACTGGTAAAGAACGCGATATTAGGCTTGCCGTATTTGCAATGTAAATTGTGGATTGGGGAGTCTCGAGCAGAGCCCGGCGTCATCGATAAATTTGCCTATGACATGGCATTAAAAAAGCTACTCGCAACATTCACCCATTTGGAGCATGCTAACTAATATTTCTTCGAAGATTTAGACGTAAAAATGAGTATCAAATTGCTAGAAACCACTGCTGCGATGTTTGGTTGTATTCGTTTGAAATGCGGACAATTTAAAATTATTTATTTTTTTTATATATATTCGAACTATAATGTGTTCTAAGTAATTTTAAGTTATCAAATTGAAAATACAATTTATATAATCTGCCCTTAATTTATATTCGACCAATATATATATATATATATATATATATATATATATATATATATATATATATATATATATATATATATATATATATATATATATATATATATATATATATGTATATATATATATATATATATATATATATATATATAATATATATATATATATATATATATATATATATATATATATATGTATATATATATTAACAAAAAAACTTGTTTCCTTCAATTATTACTTCCGTTCTCTAATAATACTTATATAAATAGATAGTTCATTGTTCCTGAAAATCATTTTCAATACTCCATTTTGAAATCATATGTAATCTTTGATGAACAACAAATTCTAACATCGATATAAAATTCCCAAGAATGTTTATGTTCTTGAAAAATAGTTATTTATGTACCAAGTGCATTAGGATCTAGTAACGCACGTGGTGCATACAAGATTTTATTCTCCATGAAATTTTTTTTATTAGAATGAAAAATCGATTTTAAAATCGGTTCATTGCTCCTATACCTTCCATTTTCCTTCTCATAGTAGGCATGTCATTTGTTGATATATTGACGTTTGTGAATATTTTTGTCATCATATTTATTGAATGTCATTGCTGCTTTCTTTATGTAGTCTTATAGAAATAATGGAAATGAAAATGAATTTACCCATGAATATCATAGAAAATGCAGCCAAAGCTGCGAATAATTCATTGCTGGAGAAATCTAGAGTCGTATACGACAAGGATTATGAAGTATTTAATCAATGGAAGTTACTTCATTCCTCTTCATACAATTAGCGGGCGTTATGATCCATTATGCCCACTCATAACGCCCTAGGTCATAATGAGTGTATTTATAGCAACCGTATCTAAGGTAAAATCAACAAATAATATACAAGTGAAAAATAAATAAATATTACATAGTTTTCAACTCATATATTGAATTTAATACTCTTTCAAACTGAGAATGCTGCTTGCCTTGAAAAAAAACCGGAGTTTTTAACTAATGTTTTCTAATTTTCAAGCCTTTCTCCATTCGCCTAGTGTCTGTAACTTGTGTTGTAAAAGCTCATTTTATTTAACAATTTATACGATTAAAATAACAATTCAAATTTTGGAGGGTTTTGCATCGATGTATTATTTTTATCTATTCATTTAGCTCTAATTGTATACTCTGAGAAAAGCAGAAAACTAGATTCAAATAAAGCCGACAATTATTATTGTTAGAAAAAGATCTCTTCCATCGAAAAAAAAAAATTGAGGAGACAATATATTCATTCAAGTCGTATCAGAATAAAAGACAGAATGGCCACAAATTTTGGACTATCTCCGAGCATTTCGCATTCCGGGAGTATTTGGAATATGTTGCTCGTCGAGCCTTCACAGGATGCAAATATTACAATAATCCGGAAATTGCCCCTTTAAGTTAGGACGATATCCTCTATAAGAACATCTAAACATCACAGTGCGGATAATACATACATTCAGTTTTGGGTATATTTCTCCAAAAGCTGAACGCCCACATACTATTCACATTAATTAATGATATTGCAGCAGTAGAACTAACAGTAACTGCTTCGTGTGTGCTAGAGCTATCTTAGTATTCAGACCAAGGATAATAATGAATGTTATATATGCTAGATGCCGTACTACTATTAATTACATGTTAGGAATATAATGTACGAGTTTCGATGGTTGACTGTTTCGTGTATAACCAAACACGAGATCTACGCAATACCGGCGGATTGAAGTTGAATATCTTATTTGAAACGTTTCGTTTTTAAGTATAAAAATTATTTTTCGACAAAAGTAAGAGAACGTGTGAGCAGCTGACCTCCGTTATTCAAATCGTATTTACCTTTCATGTTTTTACATTTTTATATAAAAATTCTTATTCAGTATACAGCTGTTTCGATCTTAGTAGATCTCATCAGTGCGGCTTATTTGACTCAGAGTGATTAAACAAATTTCTAATTGTTCCCCAATACAAATCGCGGTCGGGACTACTATCTGGATAACAACCCGCAGAGCGCGCTCCACCAAAGATATTCTGAACCAAAAATTCACCGCTTAGAACGAACATGCAGAATCCCGTCGCGAGAATACATATTTCCTGATGAAATGTCTACTCTGCAACTGTGGCGTATGTGGTTCCAAAGCACGATAACAAAGCGTTTTAAAAACTCTGGACATAATCACGCTAGTGCGCTTCATAAATACTTGTCCCGATATTCACTATATTCAAAATGAACTCATGAAAAACATACAAGTTGACCATGGTCCATTCAGTATACTACATAAAGTGGAGACGAAAAATTCTTCAATAATTTAAAAAATTATCAAACAACTTTTCAAGGAGCTGATTATATGTATTCATCGACGTGAATTCTATATTCACAATTCAACAGTGAATTACAGAAATCGTCAAGTTACCCCTACCCAAAATCTGCATAGAGCTGTTTCGATCTTATTAGATCTCATCAGTGCAGCTTTTAAAAACTCTATACATACTCATTTTTAAAAACTTCTTGCTGTCCAATAATTAATTTTATTGTCGAAATTGATTGAAATTGAAATAATGCTTTTATTCCGAAAAACTTATCGAAAATGAATTTCGAATTTTTGAAATATTCTCAATTTCACTTGATTGGCTCCTTCGCCAATTTGCAGACTATTAGCGAATAACTTCTCTGAGGAATAATAAGAATTAAGGAATATCTTCTCTTTATTTTCGTATTTCGTATTTAATCACAAAAATCAAATTATTATATTATTTAAATAGTTGATGGAATCCGTCGTTACTACGTGATAATTTAACATGATGAACAAAACTAAAATTCTATTCACTACGTTTATTATCACAAAATATTTGAAAAATATAACACTGCGATTGCAATTTCGGTCACTAGACCATCATCGGGCAGATTGAGTTAAGAACTGAATACAGAATTATAGATTTGCGCTTACGGGTGGGAAAGAATTATTGCAGGTACCTAAATAGACAAGAGGAACATATTTCAAGAAGGGCTAATCGAGTGGATTTCCAAAATTGGTACAATACAATGTTCTTAGAAAAGTCGTTATTGTTTGAATACATCAAATATAGGAGAATATATTATATATCGTTCAAGACAAGATTTAAACAACACCAACAATCTTTTTTGAAAAATAAAACGGATTCAACGTTTTCTAATCATTGCCGTGAAAACCACCATCCATTTCCACAAATAGATAATTTTAAAATCATGCACAAATTACCGAAAGGAACCAAACTTACTTACTTAGAATCATTAGAAATTTTTAAACTCAATCATAATGCAAAAGATATCTTGCTGAACGACCAGATTGACTTGATATCTTCTCCTATATTTAGTGTATTCAGACAATAACGACCTTTCTAAGAACATTGTATTGTACCAATTTGGGAAATTCACTGGATTAGCCCTTCTTGAAATATGTTCCTCTTGTCTATTTAAGTACCTGCAATAATTCTTCACCACCCGTAAGCGCAAATCTATAATTTTTATGTATTCAGTTCTTAACTCAATCTGCCCGATGATGGTCTAGTGACCAAAATTGCAATCGCAGTGTTAAATTTTTCAAAATATTTTGTGATAATAAACGTAGTAAATACAAATTTAGTTTTGTTCATCATTATATTATTCAATTAGATAAACCTGCAAAGTTTCAAATCGATAAAATAAGTAGATACAAAATTTCTAGATGCGTATAAAGAAGTTTCATTTTTCAGAACGAAATTCAAATGAACACCCGACTTTCTCGGGTTGCAAGGTGTCTTAAAGCTGCGTTGAGTCTCTCCCAATAGCTGAAATAGCTTCATTCGTGCAGGTGGTTTCCCAAAAAGGCAGTTACGTACATAACAACGGGCTGTATTTGTCGACGTCGGCAATTTTGTCATTGCGAGGTTCGCGCGATAATCCGTGCTTCCTCGATTTGAAAATATGTCCCCAGAGAAAACTTTGAATTCAATATTAGCGTTTCTCTAATAGTTATCGAAGATTTTTATTCATTTTTTTACGGTTCATTCTTAATAAATAAACTGCTAATTCAGAGATTCATCAAGTCAAGTAGCTTGATATTTTAACAATCTACTTGAGTTGACTTGAAAATCAAGCTTCTGACAATTTACATACTTGACTTGACTTGATTTGAGATATTTGTTACTTGACTTGAAATCAAGCTGCTTGATATTACTTGATCTTGATACGGACGTCGTAGATCTCTGCAAGCTCGCTCGCGCTTAGACAAAATACGGGGGTTCCCCGAGCTCCGAGCTGACTGCATCAATCGCGCAGTCTTCCATATTATGCATACATACACGCCCTAGGTGGATGGTAGTTTTGTCCAAATGTGGGACTTGTTGAGTTGTTACATCACAAAATTACATAAGTGTTAAACCTATGCCCTGCAGAAGAAAAAAATGAGTAATTCATCGGAAATGATGGAATCAGAGACCAGCGAATCAGAATATATGTTAGAGGAAAATACTTCTCAATCCGAAGATTTTAAACTTGGGCAAGAGCCGGCACACAAAAAAGCCAAGACTAATGGAAAGAAAAAAGTCACAGATTATTTCATCGTTGAACAAGATCCGAACAGTACGAAAAGACTGATAAGCAAGGGAAGTGCACGCTTTGCACAACGAAACCCACCGTACTAAAAATGAGAAATTGTGGAACATCTGCATTGAAAAGGCGTTGAAAAGGCATTAAAAAATTCTGAAAATCTGCGCAACGATTTGATATCATAACAAGATGGAATTCAACTTTGGATATGCTGCGATGGGGCCTCAATATGAGAAAGTCTATAAACATTTTTTTTTATAACACAGAAAATATGGAAACTTTGAAGCCACAGACACGGAGTGGTCTATAATAGATCGAGTTTGTAAGTATCTGAACAATTTCAAGACAATTTCCAAAATATTAGAGGGTGAAGCATATTGCACACTTCATCGTTTATAAAACTGCTAAAAATCAAGTAGCTTGATAGAAGTACTTGATAAATAAATACTTGACTTGACTTGACATTAAAAACTACTACTTGACTTGAACTTGACTTGATAATCAAGTCAAGTCAAGTCAAGTAGCTTGAATATCAAGTCAAGCCGTGAATCTCTATGCTAATTCAGTTAAATCTACATACAGATCTTGTAAAAGGTAATTTTAAATATTAATTTATTTCGATTTTCACAAGTTTTTAATATTTCTAGTAGGGAGTAAGCCAAAATGCGACAAATCAAAATTTTTCGAGTTCTGATGAGATTGATATTATGTCAATGATAATCTGTCAAATTAATATTTCTGGCATGATATGTGTGAATGCAGATTTCTAAATGTGTCGACTCACAGCTATTGAAAGATATTATAAAAAAAATTTAAAAAAAAATTATTGAGAAGTGAATTGAGCAGGAACACTTACCTGAATTTCAAAATTTCTTGACGTTCATTCGTTTGTGTGGAAAGGTAGAACTGTTCTTCCAGTTCAAAATATTGGAATGGAATATGAATGATTCCTTGGAGAAATATGATGAAAATTGTTTGCATCTCAGTCAATACCACAATAAAACAAGTTACGTCTTGCAGTTCGTGTTTGAAGAAAATGTTGTGGTTAATATATTCGAAATAATTTTATACATGTTCTTCGACTATAGATAGATAACGGCGATACATTTTAGTCGTAACTTTCCGAAAATAATAGACTCTTGCACTGTGTCGATAGTCAATAGCGATCAGTGAGTAATGGAAGTGTTTTTTCAACCCGTTTTGTATATATTTTTCATCAGTCCATTTTTACATCTCCAGCCAAAACGAAATATCGAAATTCAACAAAATGTTCTACAAACTTTTTGGAAAGGAGTGGCGGAAAGGTGCATGAGATGAAATTCTTCAAACTAGTGCACAAAATATGAGGAAATGATCTCACATGATTTCTCATCCCAAGCCTCCTCCAAATCGAGTTAGTGGTTTGAGAATTTGTACGTTGATTGAGTTGCTCTCAGAAAAGTATCCTCTTGGGACTATAATTCTGATTTTATGTGTTTTTGTGGTTTCTCACGTTTTGTGCACTACTGAATTTTCTGCAGATTGTTATAGATAAAATAAATTTGGTACATAGATTCAATGGATGCAAAGAAAGTATAATTTGGAGGTTTTCCGCTTTTTCTTCAAGCGCCGCTTTTTTATTGTAAAAATTTCATGTTTTTCCTGCATTTCAAAGTTTTGCTCACTTTTAAATGAGTAGAAATAGCGACTTTGTTGACGGAGCTTTGATAATGACGCGTTTTCTTTAATTATAACCGCAGCTATTAAATTAAATTTTCTTCTGAAGGGTGATCTTCACGGTTTGAATTGTTTCCTTATACACTTGGAATGCTTACTTTGTTTAAAAATAGATTTGACATCAATAACACACCTAGTGAGTATCTTCGGTTAAACTTTTTGTATACCTACATAATTTCAAAAGATTTGTCTTCATAAATTTCACTTAGTTTCTCAAAGTTATATTTTTGAAACTAGCGCGTAATATAAATCCAAATGTCACAGATCTGCCGCCTTAATTGATAATACAAAAATTAATCCTGGTGATAAACTCTTTTCATTTTAGCCTAATTTTGTATTCGACACGAGCTAAATCGAACACTGTAATCTACGTTTACGTCAGGCAAAGTGTAATGCGTACGCCGAATAAAGATAATTCAAGATAGATTGGACAATAATACAGCTAGTGAACTCTAATATTCCACTGATTAGCCAAATTGGCTGCAGTACATTACACATTGGCTTGATTCATGTTCGTTTCATAGAAACGCAGTAACTAACTGTAACGTGCTTACTTTAAAGTGTACCCAATCATTGGGACCGTTCTAGGACGCGTATACGTGAAATAGTCACAAGTCACATTGGGAAATGAGGATATATCACTTTTATAATCAAGTTAGCCATTCGATCATTTATTTCGGCCGTACACAATTGCGGCTGTGTTATGTATCAGAAACACGTTAATAGAACGAGCACGATTTGAATATCGGCATTGAGAACTGATATGCCCATTTGGTATAAGTGCGTTTCGAACAATTTTATTGGCACGTATTACTTTTTTTTGAGTATTCTCAAAAATATCACTGAATAGTTTCATTATAGAATTGGTTTTTGTCGTACACGACATGATATGATATCTAGTTAGCCATGAAAATCAAATATGGTTACTATGGTTACAATCAGAGACTGCTCAAACGAAGTAACTACTTCAACTAAAAAGCAGTTTTCTACTTGAGTTAAAGTATTTCAAGTTTATAACTACCGAGTTAGTACTCTTGTTCTTTGAGTACAATCTCCATGATGGCTTTGACAATACCAGTATTCAGCTCATTCGATCTTTCTTGAACAATAGGCATCAAGCTGTCTGATAATTGGTCCAGTAAGGTAAACATTACTATTGGAGTACCACAAGGCTCAAAATTGGCCCCTGTACTTTTTTTCAATATATTTAAACGATTTCCTGACTACTTAGATCACAGCCTAACAATTTTGTTTGCTGATGATAGAACTATAAATGTTTCGAGCGGAGATTTGAATGAGGGGAGGGAGCTCAGTGGAATATTGTAGTCCAGTGCTTTGAGATGGTTCTCGCAAAACGGGCTTTGCGTGAATGACGGTAAAACTGAAAAAGTGATTTTTACTCTCAGGCCAGCCGGGGAGCTAGGCAGTGTTAAGTTTTTTTGGATTATACATGAATGCGAGACTTACATGGAATGACTATGTTGATTTAATGGCAGCCAAAGTAGCTAAAAATAAGTATATTTGCTTTGTGGCCATGAGCGCGTCATTGTTTAAGAATGTACTTAGTTCGCACTATGTGAAGCTCATCTGAGATATGGCATTCTGGCCTGGGGACATTGTGCTGAGTTTGATTAATTATTTGGATTGCAGAGAAAAGCGATTAGAATAATTGGTGATCTCAAGTATAGAGAGGATTGGAGATAATATTTTATTAGTTCAAACAATCTAACTCTACCTGGCTTATTTATTTTAGAATGTCTCATGCCCACTTGAGTAGGAATAAATGGCAGCTAAGATGTGATAACCACTCATATGGCACTAGGAATAAGGATGATATATATGTACTGGGGAGATCACATAATGGTCCAAATTTTTTAGCATTTAAGATGTATAACATGTAACCTTTTAGCTGAAGGTCTCCTCCACTGAACCACTTCAAATATATAATTTTTTAACTGAACTTTTAGTTGTATGTCCCTCAATGTTCTGTTGATAACCTTTTATTACTATTTTTCAACTTACATTTGATAGTAATGTAACTATCCTATATTTTGTACCGGACGCGTGTAAATGCAATTATATATCGACACAAATGAAGATAATTTGATTTGATTTTGATTTGATTTTGAGTGTTGGTCATCTTAAGCGTCATTTTAACTCTGGAAGCTTCTGCACTGAATAGTTTGTCTGCCATACCTTTCTCTCAAGCAACGCAGCCATGAAATTATCCTTCTGCCTATGTTTTTCTTGCCCTGGGTTCTCCCTTACGCAATCAATTGTAGCCAGACGTACTTATCCATTCGTGTAATATATCCCAGGTATTGCAGTTACCAAATTTTGACAGTTTCTGATGTTTCCTTTCCACTATCTGTTCTTCTCAGGACTTCTTTGTTTGTCACGTATTTTGTCCAGGATAGTTTTTAATAAGAAAACAAAATATAGGTAGAAAGGTGGTTTATGAAGCTTTAAGTTGAGAATTCGACGGGATGAATTTAACTTTCATAGAGGGTAAAGATAACTATTGAACCAATTAAAATCTGTGAAACGAAAAATACGATATTCAGGAAACTTTACAGGTAAGAATAAGTATGCATGATGCATTTGGTGCGAATCTGCTATCAATGTACTTCCGACTTGTCTGTAAATATCCTGCAATTTTTATATTTCAATAGATATTATTATTTCGAATTCGTAAATACAGGGTTTAATGCAAATCAGTCTGTGAAAAGGAGAAAGTAAAGCAGTTGAATGGTGATAAGTATTCGGATTGACTGAATAGCCATATTATTCCTGCATTGAAAGAGAATGGCCAGTTACCTTCAAAATCTTTGATTTCAACTAGATGCAGTGACTTCCAAGTATGACAGACAGATGAGGAATATCTTGGAGGTGGATTTTTCAAATCGATGGATAGGTACCTTAAATCACAAGTTTACGCTAAATGGCCACTTTTTTGCAGGAGTTGAGACCAAGAGTCGATGAAAATGAACTTATCCGTGAAGAAGTCTTGGAAAGGCCCAGGCTTTTGTTAATAGGCTTGCATATCGCTAGGAGGTGAATGTACAGCATTTTGAACATTTGAAATGATTTTGTTTAAATTTCTTTATTCTATTTCATACTAATCTCCAAGGAATAAGATTCAGTAAATGTGAGGTGCTTTAGTTTCTCGTTTACACAGATTATTTGCACTAGGCCAGTTTTGTACGAAGTCAAAAGAAAAAGATCAATTGAAATTTGCAAAAATTCACAGGGTGTCTGATTCACATAAGTAGAAAAAGTTGAGGGTATTTCTGGTTACACCGAAAGTATATTAATATAGAAAAAATTTGATCAGATGCATCATGCGCCATTCTACTTACCTGTAAAGTTTCATCAACAATGTCTAATTTGGTTTGTAGATATTCACTTGGTTTCATACTTTATCACAACGCTGTAGATAAATTGAGACAATGGACTTGAAAATTAGTCAAGTTCAATTAATATGCTAAACTACTACACAAACCTCTTCGGTTTTACAGATTCATCGTAATAGAAATGGATAGTTAATATTTATTACTGCACATAATCGACGACGAATATCGAAATGAAAGGGTTACAGGGATCGAATTAAGATAGATACTCATGTAAATAACTACACATAACGACATCAATATTCGTTTATCTCTCAAATGTTATTCAATGCTTTCTGAATAAGCAAAGCTCTCATTTCAGCTTTGAATAGTTGGCCAATATCCAAACGTCTCATGAATAGTAGTTTGGCAATATATCATGGAATGGCCAATAATAATAATAATAATGTCTACTGAATCCACTACGAGAATATCTGAGAATATGTTGAAAAGCCTCAACTTGTCAACGCTATTCCTGAACTTTTAATTAAATATATAAATAACAGATAGAGCAGAATTATATTTCATATATATATATATATATATATATATATATATATATATATATATATATATATATATATATATATATATATATATATATATATATATATATATATATATATATATATATATATATATATATATATATATATATATATATATATATATATATATATATATATATATATATATATATATATATATATATATAGTAAGGAGGTTTATTGGGTGTGCGGTCTGTTATATATAAAAGAAAACTGTACTTTTCCTAGCTACTCAATATTTCGTCAAACTTTATTGACATCATCAGGAGTCTACTGTAAAGATTGAAAATAAAACAAAAATAACACCAGAATACAAAAACCTCAAACAACTTACAGTTTAAGAGTAAAATTCAAACACACAAGGCATCACATCGACATGTTAAACAGTACTGATCACACAATGGGAACAAATCTCCCTAACAACTGGTCTAATTTTTTCTTTCATTCTCATAGAGATAACACAAATATGTGGTGATTTTATTAATTCATTTTCAAACTAAATGAACCAAAAAAGTTTACGACGACATGTTAACTTTGACTGTACAATCAGGGTATGAAATAATAAATTTTTTTCTCCTATTTAGCCAATTTTAAAATATTACTGTAAATGCTGCTTAACTGACCTGTATCGGACTTAAAATTAATAGTGTTCTTATCCTTCTTTATGCAACACATTTCCAGGAATAAACGGTTTCCATAATTAGACTCTGTTTTCAAAACACTGACATTATTATAATCAAAGTTATGGCCTGTTTTTATATAATGATCCACTACAGCACAAGAATTTTTACCCAATCGACAATCACTCCTATGCTGTGTGATTCTCTGTTTAAGCCACTGGGCGGTTTGTCCAATGTAACAACCCTGACATCCCTGTTACATTGGACAAACCGCCCAGTGGCTTAAACAGAGAATCACACAGCACAGGAGTGATTGTCGATTGAGTAAAAATTCTTGTGCTGTAGTGGATCATTATATAAAAACAGGCCATAACTTTGATTATAATAATGTCAGTGTTTTGAAAACAGAGTCTAATTATGGAAACCGTTTATTCCTGGAAATGTGTTGCATAAAGAAGGATAAGAACACTATTAATTTTAAGTCCGATACAGGTCAGTTAAGCAGCATTTACAGTAATATTTTAAAATTGGCTGAATAGGAGAAAAAAAATTATTATTTCATACCCTGATTGTACAGTCAAAGTTAACATGTCGTCGTAAACACTTTTGGTTCATTTAGTTTGAAAATGAATTAATAAAATCACCACATATTTGTGTTATCTCTATGAGAATGAAAGAAAAAATTAGACCAGTTGTTAGGGAGATTTGTTCCCATTGTGTGATCAGTACTGTTTAACATGTCGATGTGATGCCTTGTGTGTTTGAATTTTACTCTTAAACTGTAAGTTGTTTGAGGTTTTTGTATTCTGGTGTTATTTTTGTTTTATTTTCAATCTTTACAGTAGACTCCTGATGATGTCAATAAAGTTTGACGAAATATTGAGTAGCTACGAAAAGTAGAGTTTTCTTTTATATATAACAGACCGCACACCCAATAAACCTCCTTACTATTTCATACCGTACGGTCGATATCCTTTTATACTATATATATATATATATATATATATATATATATATATATATATATATATATATATATATATATATATATATATATATATATATATATGTATATATGTATGTATATAGGAGCGGAGAAAAATATGAAATAGTCAAGTGAAATGAACTACCTTCATATCTCACTTGTTTGTTGTCGCATCCTAGCGCAAGCATTTGTCTTCACTAGGCCTCAGAGAAGAACAGTAGTTCATATTATGCCAATGAAAAGAGTTGTTCTGTGGTAGTCAACAATTCTAGTTTTCAAGATTCTAAGTTCCTCAGAGTTAAATATTCCAAATATTATAATGTGCTGAAAAACCAGCAGAATCAGATTAAAATGTAGCGTTATTTCCGGATTTGAGTTATTCAGTGGTTTGATTCCCATGGACTTATTGTTATCAGCAAGTGGTCCAGTGTAGTTTAGTCTCCAAGATGTCGACTTGGACAACATGGAAACCCAACTATTCTATTTTACCCTACATAGTATTGGGTATTGTATATTGCAAGACGTTTTTCATTTCAGAAAATATAAACAAATATTTTCAAAATGAAATGTTTTTCTTGCAATTATTCGCGATTTTCTTCGAAATTTATACTTGATTTCATATTACCCCACATGAAATGCACATGTATTCCATATTTTCCTTCATGACTATTCCATATTATCCATTTGGCCCATATTACTCCTCAACACCTGTTTTTTTTATTACTAAACTATTCGCCATCTAAACTCTGTTTTTTGAACCATAAAACCATGAATACACAATAACAACACTTGAAAGTTTGATACAATCGAACGCACAATGATCTAATATCTTTCAGTTAGTTATGGTGACTTCAAATTAAAATGGTATTCCATATTTACCATATACCCCTTTTTCATATGATAAATCGACTTGTTTTGACATTTTTCAAATATTCATATTAAACGAAATATTCAAATGGGAAGTATTATTTCTCTGTGCTTTGGCAGCAGTACTATCACCTTGGAGGACTCAGGTGATTTCTTGGGAGTTGCTCTGGATAAACAACCACGGCGGGATCATTATGTGGTTTAGTTGAGAAATACTCTGAACTCTGCTGCTTATATGTTTATCATGATCAAAAGCAAGGTGGAGGCTGCAGTTATGAGAACACACTACTTCGCCAGTTTCCAATCTGTACTAGCATATGGAATTATCGTTTGGAGCAGCTCGTCTAGTGCTGATGAAATTTTTCTCATACAAAAAAGCGTCTTGAGGATAAAGTGCAGGTTAGGCTTTCGAGAATATTGCCGCGTAGTTTTTAGATCCAACAGAATACAATCAGTGTTTGGTCTATTCGTTTATTATCTTTTTGTCTTCCGCGACCTACGAAAAAGTTATTTTTTCGCTATATGTTAATGTAATAATGCTAGGCAAATTATTCCTTCCTCTTTCCAATCCACGGTACTACTGGGAAGGGGACCTCTCTATATGGCCATACGTTTGTTTAATGTGCTTCCTGAGCACTTTCCTGTTATTATGTTATTTAGAAATCGCATTCACAGTTTCATCTTGGACTGCGAACTTATTCAATAAATGAATTTATCACTTTTTGTAAGAAATAAGTTCTTTCCTTTTGACTCTATTTTATTCAGTGTAATATAATCATAGTATGTGATGTGAATAATTGTTGAGATTAATGAATATTTTTTATTTTTTCTATTTTCTGTGCAATTGTGAGAGGAAAAATCTTTTATAGACTACCCTGAGAGTATCCCGCACGCATTTTCAGGGATGTGTGAGACCCCGGATGTTGCTGGTTATTCACTAAAAAACCTCTCACACGTTCCTTGGAGTAGTTTTTCATCCTGCCGTTACAGCTTTCCTTAAAAGAAGAGATGAGCTGCAAGCCGCCTCTATAGTTCATGGGACCTGATGACTCGAAGTGACTCGAGCAACACTGCTGTCTGCATTCTGCGCATCGATATATCGGCCAGAGATCTGCATGCCGGAATAATCTTCAATTATGTCACATAGTTAGCTCTCATTCCCCCTAGACAACCTATGATTAGTACGACCATCCTTACTTTATGCCCTGGGTATAGTATCCTCAGCTCGAACATAAAACTTCTGTATTTTCCCTTTTCTGTTCTACTTTCATCACCACATTATTTTCGGACAAAAATTCGACAATAAACAATCCTCTGAGCTCTTTTTCCAGCAGGACTATATCTAGCTTCATTGCGTGGATCTGCCGAGTTGTTGCAAAATCATAGTCCCAGTATATGCGAGCTCTATCGTTCTCAACAACAGCTTCACTAGTTCTTTGTCTATACTTCTCTCAGATGGAAGTAGAGAATTCGGAGCGCCTTATTGAGTCTCTCTATATACCCTGATGGAGCATGGACTCTGCAAGCAAACAGGATGTACATAGGAGTTTCCTGCTGACTATGGCATGCTCTGCAAGTTGTTGGAGTATCTACTTTCATTAGGTTCTTTTTATACCATCTTGTATTCATCACTCCATCTTGACAAGCCACAACAAATCCCTCCGTTTCCGACTTTTATAGGCAACCCTGAGGGTATCCCGCACGCATTCTCAGGGATGTGTGAGACTCCAGATGTTGCTGGTTACTCACTAAAAAACCTCTCACACATTCCTTGGAGTAGTTCTCCATCCTGCCCTTACAGCGTCCCTTAACAAAAGAGATGAGCTGCAAGCGGACCCTATAGCTCATGGGACCTGATGACTCGAAGTGAGCAACACTGCTTTCTGCATTCTGCGCGTCAATATATCGGCCAGAGATCTGCATGCCGGAATAATCTTCAATTCTGTCACATAGTTAGCTCTCATTCCACCTAGACAACCTATGATTAGTACGACCATCCTAACTTTATGACCTGGGTAAAGTGTCCTCAGCTCAAACATAAAATCTCTGTATTTTTCTTTTTTCTGTTCTTCTTTCATCACCACATTATTTTCGGCAAGGGACGAAACCTCGACAACAAACAATTCTCTGAGCTCTTTGTCCAGTAGGACTATATCTGACTTTATTGCGTGGATCTGCCGAGTTGTTGGAAAAGCATAATTCCAGTATATGCGAGCTCTATCGTTCTCAACAACCGCTTCAATTTCTAGTGGAACATATGGTAGCACTGGTTCTTTATCTATACCATAAACTTCTCTCAGATTAAAGTCGAGAATTCGGAGCGCAATTATGTCTTTCTATATACCCTGATGGAGCATGAACTCTGCAAGCGGACAGGATGTGCATAAGAGTTTCCTGCTGACTATGGCATGCCCTGCAAGTTGTTGGGGTGTCCACTTTCATTATGTTCTTTTTATACTATCTTGTATTCATCACTCCATCTTGACAAGCCACAACAAATCCCTCCGTTTCCGTCTTAATATTTTAATTATTATCATTATTATTATGATTTTGGACATCCTGTATATAATTGTGTTTGTATTCATGAATTTCCACTAGCGGTGGCGGCTAATTCGAATGATTCCGAGGATAATCGGTATTTCGAAGCCAATATTTGGAACCCATATAAAAAGGGAAACAAATTGTGTCACGCTCCACAACGTCATTGAATGAATTATTAACATGCGAGTTGTTTGGTTTGTACGTTTCATTGTAAAGTTTTTTCTTGTCGACGGCTTGATTGTTACTGCTACATTCGTATATCGCGCTCCCGTATTCTTTCGATAAAGACATGAATAAATGTCGAAAACAGAGAATCTTGATGACAGTGAATAGAGTATTCAACTTGAGAATCTGCTATGGTGAAGGATAGCTATGAATTATTCATTCCACTGAAATTTATTTTAATATAAATGACACAAATATATTTTGACTGATTTCCACTTTATTTTTAACGAAAATGCGACTGGTTTTGACGAGTAAATCTATTTCCATTGAATGGATTACAAGCAGATTTAGATATGTATACCTTTTTTCATTTTCAAAAGAGTACAGTAAGTTTCAGACTTAATATTGAAAATATTATCGATATGGGGATGGTCCATTTATTTCCAAACTTACCATTCATTTTTCTGTCTTCGTCTATATGTACATAGATTATCTATAGATATTTGATGATTGACATTCGTAATATGTTCAAAAATAGGTGATTTGTTATACGATGATATATTTACTTGAACTGAGATGCACAATTGCTACTAGTTCGTCTGGCCTGCACTCCATCAAATTTATATATATATATATATATATATATATATATATATATATATATATATATATATATATATATATATATATATATATATATAACTGCAATTAGGTTATTGGGTGAAATGGCTCAAAGGGCTAGAATTTTGTAAACTCTCCTTTATTACATCAACGTTTCGGTCCAACCATTAGGACCTTCTTCAGGACTACCAAACATACAATAAATCACCATCCACTGACAATATGGGACTCCGATTTACATAAAATGAGATTACCGATATCAGACTACAACATTCTCTGGTCTCAAAGTCTCCCCCGGACGCAAGGATCTGAGAATAAAGTAGTGTAATGGTTATGCTTAGTGTGACAGTGTAGTTTTGTTTAGTTTTTATTGGATTGGTTCTGTAATTCTGTGCTCAGTCTGTCGGTCGTCATAAAAATTTACTCTATGATACCTGTTATAGCGAATTAAAATGGACTGTAAAAGTTTTCGAAAATGGTGTAAATAGCTGGGAGTTCAACTTACCAAAATTTCCTGTTGCTTTCTCTGCTTATGTATCTTACCCTTCGTGACTCGTAGGATAAAGGTTGGGTTTTAGGGAAGAAAAGGAGCGAAGGTAATACCAGCACCCTTTCAAGGTTCTTTCTATGACTTCCACACAATTGAAACTGGAAGACACTAGCGGCACTATCTATTTTAGCGATATTTCTATATTGTGAAGCGGCTGAACTAAAGTTTCTAATATAGCGGATTTTCTATTTTGTAATAGCGGAATTTTCTATTATTTGCGGTATTTCCAGAAGAAAAATGATATCTATAACAGCTATATCTTCAAATGAAAGCGGTCGATACAATACTGATTTAATACGCGATCTCGTGAAGACGATATCAACAGATGTTACTTTTTCATGCGAGTGCAATGAAGAATCGGCGTAAACATCCTCCCTCACCATTGGGGAATGTTATAAGCATTTTCCAATTATTTACAATTCATCCAACTAATACTACAAAGATAAAAAAAACAAAAAATAATATTATTCATTGTGTTGGCAAAGGACACAATTTGGTTACTGGCCTTTGATATGTACCATGTTTGGTTTTGACAGAGGCGGCTCTAGTGATACCGTCTTTTCCTGGAAAAACCTCAACTATTATGCCTAGAGGCCATTGGAGAACCGGAGTATTTTCATTCATCAGAATAACTACTGTCCCGAGTGTGAGAGGGTTTGAATTTTTCGTCCACTTCGTGCGTACTTGAAGTTGACTCAAATATTCTTCTTTCCAACGTTTCCAGTATGATTGAACTATTTGATCTAAGAATTGTTTTCTATCTAACTTATTCAAAGGGACATCAGAAACATCAGCTGCGGGTAAGCACTGAAGTGTATTTAAAGTAAAATGAGCGGGCGTAAGCATTTCAGGATCGGATGGATCATTACTAATATATCCGCATAAAGGGCGACTATTTAATAGGGCTTCTATTTGAGTTAGAATAGTAGCAAATTCCTCATAAGAAAGGATCTGACAACCTATTGCCTTAAAAAAATGGTTCTTCATCGATTTGACGTTGCTTTCCCATAAGCCACCCATATGAGGTGCTAAAGGGACATTAAATTTCCAATTTATTTGATTGTCAAGAAGAATTTTCTTGAGAGAATCTACATAGTCGCTCGATACTATGAATTCTCTCCATGAATCTAAAAGATGCTTTGCTCCTACAAAATTCGTACCTCTATCGGAATAAAGCGTTCGAATTGGACCTCTTCGACTCAAAAATCTCTTGAGGCAATCTAAAAATGTAGCAGTCGATAAATCTGACGCAAGTTCTAAATGTAAAGCTTTGGTGGCTAAACAGACAAATAAACAAATATACGCTTTTTGAGTTTTCACTCCTCTATGGCGAGTCAATGTGATAGAAAAAGGCCCGGCGTAATCTACCCCGGTATCTATGAATGGTTTTAGAGGAATATTGACTCTGGAAGAAGGTAAATTTCCCATCAATGGATAGGAAGCTTTAGGTTTGAACTTGAAACATATATTGCATGATTGTACTCTCTGACGAATCGTATTACGAGCGGAAATGATCCAATATTTGGTTCTTATCAAAGAATGCAATAAGTGTGAACCTGTATGAAAATTTCTTTTATGATAATGATCTATTAAAATTTTCACGAAATGTTCGTTTTTTGGTAAAAGATAGGGATGTTTATGATTAAAACCAATCTCAGCATTTGAGATTCGGCCTCCTACACGAATTATCTTATTTTCATCTAGAAAAGGTGATAAATTTCTGAAATTCGAAGGGATTAATTTTCCGTTTTGCAAGCATAACAAAAGATCTCTGAATCTTATCTTCTGAAGCACTCTAATCAAATATTTTTCTGCTTCATCTATGTCAGAACTAATGATTTCTCTCCGATTCGGTAATAATCTTGTAAATCGCAATACAAAAATCATGGTTCTGCATAATTTATCGAATGATGAAAATCTGAAAATCAGGGAATAGAAAATATTCTCCGAAGTTTCAACTATAGAGACGAAACTGAGTTTTTGTTTTTCAGGCAAATCATTGGGCAAATCTACATTTTTAATAGGCACTATAGACCACTTTTCTGTTTCATATTCTAACCATTGCGGACCTGATAGCCAAATGTTTTTATTTTCTACCAATTCGCGAGGATACATCCCTCTCGAAATAATGTCAGCTACATTTTCGCGACCTTGAACGAAAAACCAATTTTCAATCGAAATATTGGTTTGGATTAATGACACCCGGTTGGCTACAAATGTTTGCCACCTATGGGGTGAACCCGAAATCCAAGCTAATACAATCTGTGAATCACTACAAGCATATATTCGTTCAACATTACCACGAGCGCGATATACGGACTCGACATATTTCATCAATTTTGACAATAACAAAGCGGCGCAAAGTTCTAATCTAGGAATTGAAATTACTTTTAATGGAGAAACCTTTGATTTAGAGAATATTAAATTTACATGAACTTGTTGACCGACAACTATACGTGAGTAAATGGCAGCACCGTAGGATTCTTTGCATGCGTCTGCGAAACCAATCAGTGAAATGGGACTATCCCCGGTGGCTCCTATCCATCTAGGAATAGAAATATTTGTTAGAAGCGAAATTTCCGATTCAAATTTTCTCCATCTATCTGTTATATTATCCGGAAGTTCTGAATCCCAATCTAATTTCAAAGCCCACAAATTACGGATAAACAATTTGGCATATAAAATAACAGGACCTAAAATACCCAGTGGATCAAAAATTCTGCTTATTTTCGACAGAATGGTGCGTTTGGTAAGTGTCTTGTCCTCAACTGAAAAGTTATTTATATCGAAAGATAACACATCAGCCTCTGAATTCCAATGAAGCCCTAATACTTTCACAATTGCACTTTCATCGTTGAATTGAACAATCGACGAAGAACGTTTGTCTATAGGAATAATTGGCAATAATTCCTCCGAATTAGTATGCCACTTCGTAATTTCGAAACCACCTAACTTAAACATCTCAGTAAGTTCAGAATACACCAGTTTTGCATCGGTTTCATTATCAACACTAGTGGTTAAATCATCCACATACAAATCCCGGGAAATTATCATGAACGCTAGTGGAAATTTTTTTGCTTCATCGGAGGCTAATTGTTTCACTACTCTTAAGGCTAAAAATGGTGAAGCCTTGATGCCAAACGCAACTGTAGTTAATTCATACACGTCAATCGGTTCGTCAGGAGAGAAGCGCCATAAAATTCGCTGAAATCTGTGATGATCTTCAATTAATTTTACCTGTCTGTACATTTGACATAAATCAGCTATAATTGCGATTTCGAAAATTCGGAAATTCAAAAGGAGTTGCACTAAATCTATTTGTAATCTCGGACCCGTAAATAAACAATCGTTCAAAGAAAGAGATTTTGGTGCTGTTTTCAAACTGGCATCGAATACTATTCTAACTGGAGTCGTAGTGGAATTCTTAAAAATTGCGTGATGCGGAATAAAATAGTGAGGCGCGAGGGACGAAGCATCAAAAGTTTCGTCTAAAGTGAAAGCCTTTTTCATGTGACCTTGATTTAAGTAATCTCGAAAAACATCACTATATTTATCCTTCAAATCTAATGAATAGGCAAGTCTTTTCTCTAACGCTGCAAATCTTTTCAACACAGAGGTGAACGTATTTCCTAGATTGGCAGGATCTAGTTTAAAAGGAAGAGCTACTTTATATCTTCCCGAAGGTTCTCTACAATATGTTGCTTTGAATAGATCTTCGCATGCTAAATCATCAGAACTTAAATGTTCCCTTTCTGGAATTTCTTCAAGTTTAATAAAATTTTTTAATAGTTTTTCTAAAGCGAAATTATCAATAACTACATGAAATGAATTGGAATTAAGCGACACGTCGGTTCGGTTGCGTGGAGAATATTTTCCACTGAGGACATAACCCAACGACGTATTGAGAGCGAATAAACTATCTGATCTGTCAACTATTTTATCAGCTTTGAGAATTCCAGCGAAAATTGTTACTCCTAGAATGCCGTCAATTTCTTCAGAATGACAAAATCTACTATCTGCCAAAGGCAAATTCTCAATGAAACTTAAATCTTCTAATGGTATATCATATGATGGTAATTTTGAGGCGAGATCGTCTATAATGAGAGCATCCAATTTTATTTTGACGTTTTCATTAAAGCGTGAGGATATTGTTATGCCCTGAGCTACACCCCTAATAGGTGTACTAATATTTCCTATACCAGTTACTTTCATATCCCCATTTGAGAACGGAATTTTTAACCGCTTGCAACATTCAGTTGACAGAAAATTATCCTGGCTACCACTATCTAAAAGAACTCGAATTATTTCTACTTTACCATCAACACGAATCATTACCTCAGCTGTGGGTAATAATGTGATTCCCTTATTATTATGCGGACTATCCTTTTTGCCATTAACACTATCCGCGACCATCAAACTAACGCCACTATGAGACTCGGTACTTTCTATACTTCTATCATTATCAGGTTTCTCTTCTTTCGACGATTCTTTATTATTAAAATGTAAGAGAGAATGATGTCTATTTTTACAAACCCTACAAGAATTCAAAGATTTACATTGACTAATCTTATGTTTACTGCTCAAACAATTCAAACATAAAATTTTTTCTCTTATCAATTTATATCTATCGTTTGGCGAAAACTTCAAAAATTTATGACATTGAGTTATTAAATGGCTATTTTCTCCGCATATAGGACACGGATAATGAATAACTTTATCTGAAGCAAACCTAGAAGTGGTATAAGAATATGAGTTTTTAGGTTTAACCATAGGCGATTTTGAATGATTGGAACTACTAGTATGAGCAGAGGTTCTACTCAAAACCTTAGCTTGTTTCTGAACGAATTTAATCAAATTATCGTAAGACGGAATTTCATTGGATATCAAAGACATCTCAAAAAGTCTTTGTGTATTATTATCTAATTTCGATAACGCTATAGAAACGAGCAAAAACTCGGCGAGATCATTCAAAGAAAGCTGTTTAAGAGCACTAACAGCCACATCAAATTTTTCTAAAAATGAATTCAAGTTATGCGCAGATTCTGAATTCAATTGTTTGAATTCCATTATAGATTTAAAGTATGTAGTTGCGAGAAGGCGCTCATCCTGAAAAGTATCTACTAATATTTTCCAAATTGTTTCATAATTTTCTGCTAATGGTGAGATGCCAGAGCACAAAGTTTGAGCACGACCGCGCAATTTACCAAGCAAATAATGAACTTTACATGTGTTATCTAAATCAGGATTTTCATGAACACAGCTTTTAAAATTCTGATAGAAAATTGGCCACATTTTAGGGTCACCAGAAAACTCTATTAAATCAATTTTCGGCAATTTCGGTTGTGCTTTCATTGGCAAAGAACGACCGCTATTTTCATTCCTAGATATTTTCTTGGAGGCCTCTATAATATGACAATACAAATCGTCTGCGACTTCAACTACTTGATAGGTAGGAATATATTCTGGCGAACATTCCAGATTAAGTAAATTTATTTCATCAACTATTTCGATCAATTGAGTTCTCGTAGTCTCTAAATTATTCAAACCAACTGTAAAATATTCAAGAATTTTCGGATTATCTAAACTTTTTGTATAATCGAACAATTTCTGGAAACGTTGGAACAACATTGTTTTTCTTGACTCTAAAACTTTGAGTTTATTGCTTTTGTTCTCACTTATATCTGATTTCGGCATTTTACTACAATTTCGAATAATACTAACTAAAAGTTGGACAAGTGGTAAATGAAATCAGATTCAATGATACCTCGGCAATATGCGAGTATGTGAATAAAAACTAGCTTGTGAATTTAACTGCGTCGTATTTTAGAACATCTGTTAATTCGACACACTGAATAAAT
This sequence comes from Cynegetis impunctata, assembly GCA_030704885.1. NCBI lineage: Eukaryota > Metazoa > Arthropoda > Insecta > Coleoptera > Coccinellidae > Cynegetis > Cynegetis impunctata. The sequence goes on from JARQZK010000001.1 coordinate 2,392,857, forward strand.
GAGTTGAATGAAAATATAATCGCGAAAAATGGAATTAAATGAATGAAATTGAACTCCAGCCACCCACACAAAATCCGGTTCGATTAGGATCAATGTTATAGCGAATTAAAATGGACTGTAAAAGTTTTCGAAAATGGTGTAAATAGCTGGGAGTTCAACTTACCAAAATTTCCTGTTGCTTTCTCTGCTTATGTATCTTACCCTTCGTGACTCGTAGGATAAAGGTTGGGTTTTAGGGAAGAAAAGGAGCGAAGGTAATACCAGCACCCTTTCAAGGTTCTTTCTATGACTTCCACACAATTGAAACTGGAAGACACTAGCGGCACTATCTATTTTAGCGATATTTCTATATTGTGAAGCGGCTGAACTAAAGTTTCTAATATAGCGGATTTTCTATTTTGTAATAGCGGAATTTTCTATTATTTGCGGTATTTCCAGAAGAAAAATGATATCTATAACAGCTATATCTTCAAATGAAAGCGGTCGATACAATACTGATTTAATACGCGATCTCGTGAAGACGATATCAACAGATGTTACTTTTTCATGCGAGTGCAATGAAGAATCGGCGTAAACAATACCTAAAATTCATTTAATAATTGTTGAATCAGCTGATTGACAGATCCGTTTCTTATAATTTTCTTGATTTGTGTTTTTGTATTTAGATGTAATTAGTTATCCTTGTTAGAGATTGAAGGTTTTCAAGTTGTTTTTGACTGATTAAAATTGTTTTTTGAAAGCGATTACTACTTATGGTAGTGAAATTTCAAGGGGAATGTTGTAGTCTAATATGGATAATCTCATTTTATGTAAGTCGGAGTCCCATATTGTCAGTGGATGGTGATTTATTGTAGATTTTTTGTATTTTTAGTAGTCCTGAAGAAGGTCCCAATGGTTGGGCCGAAATGTTGATGTAATAAAGAAGAGTTCACAAAATTCTAGCCCTTTGAGCCGTTTCACCCAATAACTTTATTACAGTTTTATATTACGGAGTTATTTTTTCCCACAATATATATATATATATATATATATATATATATATATATATATATATATATATATATATATATATATATACATATATATATACATCAAATAGGTTAACGGGTTAAACGGATGAATTAAAGGCTGGTAAAAGTGTACTCTTATATTCTTTGTCAACGTTTTGGCTTCTAATTTAAGCCTTCATCAGGACTCTACAATAATAAGTTAATAATTAGCAACACGAGCGGTCTCAAAACAAGCAAGACTCACCGAATGTTTGAGGTTACAAAATAAGCTAACATCTCAAAAAACAGAAAAAACACAAAAACTGATGTGACAAACCATAACATTATTAAACTGTACTACATTATATGAATTTATTTAAATTAAGTCAACCATGATTTCTTCGAAAAACAATTATTACGAATATTCAACAAACACAACATCGTGGTACCAAGAGAATGAAGCAATCACAGAATGCTCAAACAACAAGTTGACAACCTAAGTTATAAAATTAAAATGAAATAAAGTGACACAAATGTTCTTCTTCTTCTTATCCTGACCTTAATAATCAATCCACAGAACTTTCATTGCAATTCGTGACGTCATATGCTATTAAAAAGGAATAAATACTACTAATGTTATCTATATCTTTCCTCGAATTCATTGAATCCGGGCAACGTTTTATATGATACATCTCCAAAAATGATCTCTTATCTAAATTACTCTCAAATTCTAAAATTTTTGCAGATCCATAGTCCATGTTATGGTTTGTAACTCTGCAATGTTACAAACCATAACATGGACTATGGATCTGCAAAAATTTTAGAATTTGAGAGTAATTTAGATAAGAGATCATTTTTGGAGATGTATCATATAAAACGTTGCCCGGATTCAATGAATTCGAGGAAAGATATAGATAACATTAGTAGTATTTATTCCTTTTTAATAGCATATGACGTCACGAATTGCAATGAAAGTTCTGTGGATTGATTATTAAGGTCAGGATAAGAAGAAGAAGAACATTTGTGTCACTTTATTTCATTTTAATTTTATAACTTAGGTTGTCAACTTGTTGTTTGAGCATTCTGTGATTGCTTCATTCTCTTGGTACCACGATGTTGTGTTTGTTGAATATTCGTAATAATTGTTTTTCGAAGAAATCATGGTTGACTTAATTTAAATAAATTCATATAATGTATTACAGTTTAATAATGTTATGGTTTGTCACATCAGTTTTGTGTTTTTTCTGTTTTTTGAGATGTTAGCTTATTTTGTAACCTCGAACATTCGGTGAGTCTTGCTTGTTTTGAGACCGCTCGTGTTGCTAATTATTAACTTATTATTGTAGAGTCCTGATGAAGGCTTAAATTAGAAGCCGAAACGTTGACAAACAATATAAGAGTACACTTTTACCAGCCTTTAATTCATCCGTTTAACCCGTTAACCTATTTGATGTATCACGACCGGAGTTATTCTTTCTGATGTCCATATATATATATATATATATATATATATATATATATATATATATATATATATATATATATATATATATATATATATATATTACTATTCTTGGTTTTCGTTGAAAAGAAATTTACTTAAGTGGATTTCGTTTGAAACTAGGTTCGAATTTTGAATCCTGAAAAGTATTTTTCAATGTTATCGGAGAGTTGGTTAGCACTGACAAGTATTTTCTGGTTTTCTTGGATTGAATAGAAAGAAAGTGAAAAACTTATGTAGCTTTTCGCCAAAATATACATATATCAGTGTTAGTTACGGTCAACTGTCGAATAACGTGAGGAACTCCTTTTCAGGATTCAAAATTCGATCCTCTGAACCCAACTTAAGCAAATTACATTTAAAAGCAAAATGGTGAACAAAAAAAAAAGCAATTTTTGATCTCGATTCAAAGAACATTTACATCGAATAACAAATCACCCATTTTTGAATACCAAGAAAAAGAAGAGCAATCTCTTCATAGCCATTATTTATTGCTATCTACTTGTGTATTTTGTTTTCTTCCTTACATTTTCTCCTGAATGACAGTTACGATACCCATCTATGTTTAAATGAACGAAAAGCATTCAATTTTGATAAAGTTGAATAAATATAAAATAAGAACTATTACAAAAAAAGAAGTTTAAGTTCCTTATTGGTCAAAATACAGCCAAATAATGGAAGCGTTTGAAAAATCTGGTGTATATTGTATATAAATTAAAATCTATTGATTGATTCAATAACTGGTAGAAATATCGGTAACAGATTGGATGAAGCTAAAAAATCAATCATGCAAAGTAAGGACTTCTCTGAAATTCTGGAACAGTGCATAAAGAAGGAATAATCTGGAGATATTGCACTTATTGAACAAGAGAAAGAAGATGGACCTTTTAGGAGCCCTAGAGATTACGTCGGCCAGTTTCAGGAAGTTACCGATGAGTAATGACCTTAAGACATTAGGATATCCCCACATAGTAACGCAGTAATAGATGTAGATAAGGAATAAATTTTAAACTTTAAAATAAAACACACTTGGCTTAAGTTTCACTATATAAAAATATTTAGATACTGTATTTAGCAGTAAAGGATAGTCGACATGTTTCGAGTTATGAACTTGAAGTCATTCTTGGTCAATAATAAAGAAAAATCTAACATCGGAGAAAACAGTGGTGTTTACAAAATATTTTGCGACGAATGTCCTGCTTTCTATATTGGACGAACAGGAAGGAATATAAACATTCGTGTTGAAGAACATAAAAAGTCAAATTGAACAAATTGTCGGCTTCTTCGTACAGTCCGTACAAAATTTAATCATTTCCTGGATTTCCCAATTGTTGCATTCAGGAAACAAAGAAAAGCGCCTTGACCTTCTTGAAATTCTCGAAATAAGTTCCGCCCATAATAGTAAAACCCCTTGTAAACGAACAAATTGATTGCATACTTTCTTGTAGTCAGTCTTGATAATAAGTTCATAACTCGAAACATGTCGACTATCCTTTACTGCTAAATACAGTATCTAAATATTTTTATATAGTGAAACTTAAGCCAAGTGTGTTTTATTTTGAGTTTAAACCTTATTCTTTATAATGTTTCACCAAGTGATGTGCAAGAATTTAATCTCAGAGATATAGATGAATTGTTACATTTTTAAAAGACTAAGAGAACTCCTGATAATGGTTATTAGCACGAAACATATGTTCAACTTCGATGATTTATAAATATATGTTCATATAAATCAACCTATTAGGTTGAATTTACTCATCTTCTCACTTTGTATATTTCGGAACAACCCCGAGGCGTTGAAATCTGTAGAGAGCGGATCAAACTCAATGCGAAGACACATCAAATTACTTGTACACAAAGAGGGATTCGATTGACATTAGTGGCGCCACAGTATAAATGAATCGGGGCAGAGTTGAAAGTTTTGCTTAGTTAAAATAAGTTATTTGGAAAAGAAATCAAGAGTCAGTTTCGCTAGTTGGGTTGGAGTTTATCTGAATTGCATGAATTTATAGATAGAGTTCTGGAAAAATTCCGAACATCGTTCGATAACTCAATTTTCAACAACTTCTCAACGCAGTTTCTTTCATCCCTAAGTAAGTTATAACTCACTGCTTTAATCGTTGTTTTCATAATATTCTCGAACAATATGAAGTTGCAAAACCATATAATCAATAGGGATGAAAACTTTCTCGGTTTACAATGTTTCCAGTTGAAGGGAGACACCAATTTGCAGAACGCTTAATCTGGCGGCAATTCTCTTAACAACAATACTCGACGATGCTCAAAGACAAAACAAATACGAGGAAATATGATCGCGTTATTGGAAATCGTGAAAAGTAACGGATATGAGTGCATAGTATGTGTAAAGATGCATGGTAGGTTCTGAAACATCTTATATCCCATAAAGTAAACAAGGAAAATTCTTCACTAATTTAAAATTAGTAAACAATCTTTCAAGGGAGCTGGTTATTTGTATTCCGCGACGTGAATCGTCAAGTCACCCTGACTCAAAATCTGCATACAGCTGTTTCGATCTTATTAGATCTCTTCAGTGCAGCTTACTTGACACGGAGTGAATTGACATATTTCTAATCATTCCACAATATACATCGCGGCAGAACTACTATATGTATAACAACCAATAGCGCCCTCAGCCAAGGATATTGGAACCAACAATCCACTGTTTAGACCGTAAATGTAGAATTCCGTCGAGAGAAAAATATTTTTTCCTGAGATGAAGATGTGTACTGTACGACAGTGGAGTATGGGATTCCAGAACACAATCAATCTATCAAAATCAATCAATCAAAATACGTTTATTAATCTTTCTGGGGATGGGGTACATTTTTGTTTTCCAGCTACATCATTTATTTTGGGAAGTTATAAGGTTTTTCAACCTTCTTCAACCCTGGCTTTACTTAATTAATTTGCTAACATTTACAATTTTAATAAAAAACCTAATTTTCCATTCGGCCCAAGGTCAATATATTTCAACTGACATTAGATGGTAAGGGAAACCACAGAAAACCTTCACCCACGCAATGTACTGAACAATCTTAATCTTTATTATATATAATTTTATAAAAAATGTTTTGACAAGAATGATACAATTGCTGACGTTTCGCGCACTAACCGAACCGCACTTTTTTTCAGAGACGGATTGATTTTTCGCGCACTGTCGGCACTACGCGCACTTTCGACACTACTCACACTTTCGACACTACTCGCACTATCGACATTACACGCACTTTCGGCACTACGCGCACTTTTTCGGTCAGCGGATTCAGAGTGGTATGTCCTCTAGGTGGTCGAGGACTTCGTCAGGAGTATCCTGAAGCACTTGGAGGATTCTGGAAGGAGGGAAAGAAAACCTTTTCTTCGGCCTTCTGCAGAGGACTCTCCGTCGACGGTGCCACGGCGTCATAAGCGTCGCTCGGGCTTCGATGTTAGGACCGTGCAATGTACGTTGGGCGTATCGAGCTTGGAGATTTTGGAGGTGTTCGAAAATGGGGCGAATTTTTACGTGTTCGTGTACTAACTGTGACGGATTACATCTGTCTAGACGAAATATACTACGGCAGATTGCTCTTTCGCAGCTCTCCAACTGTCGGACGTATCTATGAGGTAAAGTCGAATAGAGTAACGATCTATATGCTACTACTGGTCTTATGAACGTTTTGTACGTGTGTAACGGAGTTTGAGGATTACATCCTCGATTTCTGCCTCTTAGAGCGTATAGAATGTTAGATCTGTTTCGGACTGTTTTAAGTGTGTTTTGAAGATCGGATCTCCAATTATTGTGTTGATTGAATATGACTAACAAGTAAATAATGTCCTTCTGCAGTACGAGGTTTTCACCCCATAACCTTAGTCGGACGTTGTTTTTGTTGAATTTACGTGTTTTTGTGTAATTTGGGTGATGAAAAAGTATTGATTGTGTTTTACTTGGGTAAGGTGTTATTCTCCATTTGCTCGCCCACGTACTGATCCGGTCAAGGTGGCCCTGCGCTATGCGGTTGCATAGTGTCGACGTCCTCGCCATGGTCCATATCGCCGTATCATCTGCTATCCAGAACACACTAACTCAGTGTTTAAAAACTCTAGACATACTGACGAGTGCGCTCTTCGTAAATACTTGTATCGATATTCGCAATATCTAACAATCAATTCATATAAAATGAACTTGTTGACCATAGTAAATTTCATAAATCACATAAAGAGAAGAAGGAAATTCTTCAATAATTTAAAATTATCGAATAATCTTACAAGGGAGCTGGTTATTTGTATTCCCCGACGTGAAACCTGCATCTTTGGTCGCGATTTGTATTGGTGAATAATAAATATGTCAATTCACTCCGAGTCAAGTGACTTACACTGAAGAGATCTAATAAGATCGAAACAGATGTATACAGATTTTTAGTCGGGATGACTTGACGTCGTCTATAGTTCACTGTGCATTGTGAATGCGGATTTCGCGTCTACATATAACCAGCTCCCTTGGAAAATTGTTCGATAATTTTGAATTATTGAAAAATTTTCTTTGTTCACCTCACGTAAAATATGAAATTGTTTATGTCTGATTCTTTTCAAAACGGACAGCAAGTGTATGTTCTTCAGTGCAGTGTTTCGGAATACTTCAATCGTCGTTTTCGAGCGTATTTTTCATTGATCAGCGAAGGAACTATCATTTACACCTCTGAAAGAAAATTTTGCGGCCAGTTTTCATATTAATTCATCTTAAGAACGTATTAGATTATTTTGAATTCAGTTTACCACCGAAATTCTAATTTCAAAGGTGCATGCTGCTGTTTTTGGAAAGAATATCTTTATTGCACGCTACACTACAGACACTTATGCCCGATTTAATCAAGGAGATGTAAGGAAGTTCCTAACTAAGTAATTCCTACGATAGGAAATACCCACAGACATATAAAATACAATTGTATTTTATATTTCTGTGGAAATACCTAAATCCGATACTTACCTAAATCGGATTTCATCAACCTAAGAAATTCTTAGTTAAGAAATACCTTCTTAAAAACTTGATTTGGAAAGTTTTGTACATATAATTGGTACCACTGTTTAATACTCGACTGTAAATTCGAGAAAGGATAGTAAGAAGAGAAAAAATGATAGAAATATTATAATTTTATTATATCAATTTGAGGTTAAGCATTAATAATAATAATAATAATAATAATAATAATAATAATAATAATAATAATATTTATTAATCTCAACAATTATTCACATTACAGATATAACAATATTGCACTGAATAAAATAGAGACAAGTCAAAATGAAAAGAACTTACTTTTTACAAAATGTAATAAATTCATTTATTGAATATGGTTCGCCTTCCAAAATGAAACTATGCGATTTCTGAATAACTTAAAATCTTCAACAACTTGTAAATGCTTAGGAAGCAAATTAAACAAACGCATGGCCATATACAGAGGTCCTCTTTCAAATCTAGTTGTACCATGGATTGGAAAGAAGAAGGGATGAACTTGCCTAGTATTATTTTTATTGATATATGGTAAAAAATAATTTTTCTGCAACTTGAGGAAGACAAAAAGACGATAAATGAATAGACCAAACACTGTTTGTATTCTGTTGGATCTAAAAACTCCGCGGCAGGATTCTCGAAAGCCCAAACCACACATTATCCTCAATACCCCTTTTTGAATGAGAAAAATTTCGTCAGCACTAGACGAACTGCCCCAAAAGATAATTCCATACGCTAGTACAGATTGGAAACTGGCGAAGTACAGAGTTCTCATAACTGCAGCCTCTACCTTGCTTCTGATCATGATAAGCATATAAGCAGCAGAGTTCAGAGTCTTTCTCAACTTAGCCGCATGATGATCCCACCGTAGATGTTTGTCTATAGCAACACCCAAGAAATTAACTGAGTCCTACAAGGTTACAGTACTGCTACCAAGGCACAGAGAGGTAGGATAGCCTTCCACAGACTTTCCGCCGCGAAAGAAGATACCCTGAGTCTTGCTGTGATTTAGAATTAGACCATTGTTGTTACACCACTTATCTACAGCCAAAACCGCATCCCTACCCGCCTGGATACAGGATGCGATATCCCTTGATATAACCAAGAAATTGCTGTCGTCAGCATAAAGAATTGACCTACAATTATCTGATGGCTTTATGTAGCAAAGAGAGTTTACAAAGACAATAAAAAGCAAAGGGCCCAGCACACTTCCCTGAGGAACTCCTCTAGTAAGATGTCGCTCCTCAGAGGAGTGAACTGTACCATTTAAAGTGAGAACAACTCTCTGACGACGATTGCTCAGATAACTCTCGACAAACTTCAAGGAGATATCTCTAACGCCATACAGCTCAAGCCTAGATAGTAAGGCCTTATGCCCAATAGAGTCAAAAGCCTTAGTCAAGTCGAACAGCAAAGCCAATGGAATCTCGCCATCCTCAAGCGCCACAAGAACAGCATTTACCAACTCGAACATAGCAGTCTCAGTGCCCCTATTCCTTGTAAAACCATGCTGACTATCAGCAAGAACATTGAACTTTCGAAAAAAATTGAGGAGTCTGAGAGCCAGAACTTTGGAAATATTTTGGAAAAACTTGATAGAATGCTAATGGGCCTATAACCACTCAAATCACATGCATTTCCCTTTTTAAATAGTGGCTTAACCAAAGCAACCTTGAGGTCATCAGGAAAGCAACCTTGACTGAATGCACAATTGATAAGATGTGCAAGAGGGCCACATATAATATGGATACTTTTTTTTATGATGGACATGGGAATTCCATCATGACCAGAGGAATTAGACGGTTTTAGCATCTTTACAGCTGCTTTAATGTCACTCTCTGTGACATCAAAAAAATAAAATGACTTACTTATACCGTGCGAGGTCAGGGAGAACGAAGCTGCAGTAGAAGGATTACCAGTTTTTAGACCGGCAATGGCTCCAACGAACATGTCATTGAACCTGTTACAGAGTTCAATGGGATCTTCTGATTGTAAGGGCAAGCCTTTCTCACAGTTTTTACCTGATAGAGAGTTTATTACCATCCAGAATGCCTTTGACTTGTTTGGGGAGCTTGCTATGAAGTTGCTGTAATGAGATTTAAGAGCCTGGGTAATTGAATGGTCATAATGCTTCTTATAGGTTCGATAAAGAGTTTTGAACTCTGGTCGAGCTTCAGAAACAACAAGAAGATTATCTAGTATTTTCTTCCTTCGCTTGATAGCAGGATTTAGCTTATATATCTGACTACGCGATCCACTTCCCTCAAAGGACAATGAATGTTGAAGATTGATTGGAAAACAGCAACAAAAGAGGACCATTTAGTATTTACATCCTTTGAAAGATTATACATATCATCCCATGAAACAGCAGATAATGCTACAAGAAAATCACTTACAGCCTTTTCACTCATCTGTCTCACCGAAGCATTTCCTAAATACTCTAGGCAGACCTAATGTTAGGTATTTCCTATCGTCTTTAGGCATTACCTAACGCGTGGTGAAACGCAAAATACACTTAGGAATTCCTAAATCCGATTTAAGTATTGCCTAACTTTAGGAATTAGTTGGTGAAATCGGGCATTAGAGATGGAAAGGTTTAAATCTAGGACTAACTCGACTAACATGACACTGTTGTTATTTTATTTCATTAATGAAAAATTAATAGTAAAAATTGAGGATTGTGACAATGAAGTAAATAACCAGTGTTTGTGAATTTGAATGTGGTAATCTGAATAAATATAGAGATATGATTATAATATCAGTGTATTATTTTAGATTACATGTGATCTTGAAGTGTAGAATTGACTATAACTTCTACAAATAATCTACTATGTATTAGTATGAAGATAATCAGGATAAATTTTTTTTAAGTAACAAATTTATTACATGCAGAGTAATATCTGATATGCAATATCACCAAAAAGGGCGAGTATCATTTTTGAATCGTGCTACATTTGAATTCAGTAAAATATCCATGAAAATAGGCTATATTCAATTTTTACATAAAATAAAATATATATGACTTTTTGTTTTAACATTTTGATACATATTGAGCAATTCCGATAGAAATTATTTGTTTAGCGAATATTTATTTGTAGAATATTTTTCAATCAATACCTACGCAAATCATTCTATATATTTCCCAGTTAGAAATAAGCGGTCGTTTCATCCATTATTGTGCAAATGATTTGTATTATTCAACACTGACTCATTGGAATAGTTTCAAATTCGTAATTCATGAGATTAAATAAAGTAACCAGGAGAACGATATTCAGTATTCCATATTTGCTCATATTTGAAATCGCATTAGACCTTCACACTATATAGTCACTTTATAGTCACTTTATAATACACAGAAACAGTAGAACCGATTTTAGTCACACGTCGGCGGTTCTGCAGATGTTCGAATAAATAAATATATCCATATCAGCCGCTATTCTCTGTACTGTTGAGTGACGGTCTAGGGCACATATGGTACCAGGTTCCAATCTGGGATAAGATGTTGTTGATATCAATGATCTTCAGTCATTATTCAAAACATTATTGTTAGTCCACCGAGTTTCAAAAAATACATCCATACCGGCACTATCACACCTCTAAACACCAATATATTTATGATACTTATAATATACATTTAAAGTAACAAATATATTGAACTTCTAACTTCATCGAGAGGTTTTTTGTTTTCGAAAAAACAAAAAAATCATTAATTTGCTCTGTATGGCTCCTATGAGTTTTCAATTCTCATGGTATACACACCGTTTGATTGGTATTGGCAGAACCATTCTGCTTGTGCAAGACAGTCTTCCGAATATTCTATTTTTATTTCGGATATGGCCTCCATATGGATGGAAGGTGACTTGGGTGGACCAATAAATGCTGTCAGTTTTATCAGGACATAATCCGGAGTCTTAGAAATTAGTTACGAAGGTTCATCATACGTGGCCCTAAAGTTAGGTTTACATAAAGTGTGGGTCAAACGTCTCATAGAAAATTGGTGATTTTGGTCAAATTTCTTGCATATTTGAAAATATTTTGGAAAGAGTGAGATATATTCAGAGCGGAGCAATGGTAAGACGGGTGAATTATCTCGACAGGAACATGAAGAGGCATTCAACTGTACTAAACGTTGCGCAATTATTGAAAAGGATATGTATTTTCATGTGTATCATGAACTCGTTATTGAATGATTAATTTGAATGATTATTTTTCGTATATTTCAATCAGAGCACTTTGTTCCGTACTTCAATATATTTCGATTCAAATATTCTGCCTCGTGTATTTATTACATGCAAAGTACAGTGTTATAGTTGAAGGATAAAATGACACATGTGTCACCTTTGTCGGTTTTCATTGCATTGTTATCCGATCCAAATTGCATCATATAAGATTATTTGTTATAACAATGTATCTTATGAAATATAGATAATTAATCAAAATTGATCAAAGGATACATTAAAATAATATGAACGATATCCTCTGTAATATATGGTTGGCTCCTATATTAGTTATGAATATAAGCTGAGAAGCCTACGTACAATTGCGTATTTCGGAGTTTATTGCAGTTTACTCCTTAAGAAACGATTTTCATATTCAGCCGCGGTATGAAAATTTTATGAGGAGTAAAATCGAGCGTTAACTAAATGTGAAATGTTACGTGCACTTCGAAATTATTACGGTATACCGGCAATAGTTGATGCATGTATAGGTATTTATATCTAGTGATATTATATTTGTGCACAATAAACGAAATTATCAAGTGGTTGAAGTTAATGAAATATTGAAAGATATAAAAAAATGATTTGAATGACAATGAATAACGAAGAAGAAGAATCTGAAAAACAAGTGAATGCGGATAATTTTTTTCTTATTACGTCCGTGAGAGAGGAAAAATCTTTTATAGGCAACCCTGAGGGTATCCCGCACGCATTCTCAGGAATGTGCGAGACTCCAGATGTTGCTGGTTACTCACTAAAAAACCTCTCACACATTCCTTGGAGTAGTTCTCCATCCTGCCCCTACAGCGTCCCTTAACAAAAGAGATGAGCTGCAAGCGGCCTCTATAGCTCATGGGACCTGATGACTCGAAGTGACCCGAGCAACACTGCTTTCTGCATTCTGCGCGTCAATATATCGGCCAGAGTTCTGCATGCCGGAATAATCTTCAATTCTGTCACATAGTTAGCTCTCATTCCGCCTAGACAACCTATGATTAGTACGACCATCCTAACTTTATGCCCTGGGTAAAGTGTCCTCAGCTCAAACATAAAATCTCTGTATTTTTCCCCTTTCTGTTCTTCTTTCATCACCACATTATTTTCGGCAAAGGACGAAAACTCGACAACAAACAATTCTCTGAGCTCTTTGTCCAGTAGGACTATATCTGGCTTTATTGCGTGGATCTGCCGAGTTGTTGGAAAAGCATAGTTCCAGTATACGCGAGCTCTATCGTTCTCAACAACCGCTTCAATTTCTAGTGGAACATATGGTAGCACTGGTTCTTTATCTATACCATAAACTTCTCTCAGATGAAAGTAGAGAATTCGGAGCGCCCAATTCCCAATTATGTCTTTCTATATACCCTGATGGAGCATGATGGACTCTGCAAGCAGACAGGATGTGCATAAGAGTTTCCTGCTGACTATGGCATGCCCTGCAAGTTGTTGGGGTGTCCACTTTCATTATGTTCTTTTTATACCATCTTGTATTTATCACTCCATCTTGAGAAGCCATAACAAGTCCCTCCGTTTCCGACTTAAGCCCAGACGACTTCAAAAAGGCAGAGGATACTTCTTCCGACAGGACCTGTTCTTCCAAATTCCTGTAATATATGGAGTGTAGATTTTTACTCATATGATCTTCGAGTAGTGTCTTCAGTCGGTTCATTTTATCATTATTATTATTATTAATTGAATTAACGAACGCCTGTCTGTTATTTAATGTATGTGTGTATGTATGTTTGATTATTTGCATATATCTTATATATTTTATATTGAATATTATATTATTAAAATTATTGGAGTTAAGGGTATACCGGCAATAGTTGATACAATTAAAGGTATATATGATAAAACACATACAACAGCAACCTAATCGTCAATTTGTGTTTTGATTTTAGAATATGGTTTATTTATTTATATGTAGTGCGACCTGTAATTGTGCACAATAAAATCGTTTGTCGGAGCTGACACACACATTTAATATATTCAGCTGCAAATGGGGAATTTTCAAATGAAAAATATTTCAGTCGTCAATTATGAACACATTGTTTCACTTTCCAAATACGCGGAACGTAGTGGTTTATGCTCAATAAGTTTCCTTTTCTACATATTCAACTTTCTCTACGAAACTGTTGTTTTCATGAAGCCGAGAACGTAGTGAAAATGAGAAGTTTATATGTTCATTTTCATATTATTGATTTTTTCTAATTCGCCTGGGCTGGATCTGGCGCTTTCTTAGGGTCAAACGCGCGCACCTAAAATTCCATGCCACTCTACTACAATCTACATACTGCAAATTCGCAATACTCACCCGACCTTACGCAGCGAATAACCTTGCATATTGTTAAATATGCGTCGAATCTTTTTTCTTAGTGTATTTGATTATTGTAGATGGTGTCACCTTGATGCTAACCAAATTTATTGAGTTTCTTTCTTCACTGATTACTTCATATATGTTTTGATGAATTTAAGATGACTCAGAATTTTTTTTAACTCAATTTAATTTGATTTAATTAAACTTTAGATCCCTTTCAGACTAGGATACTGTATCCGAGATACTGTATGCCGTATACAGAATTTAGGCCAGATACAGTCAAGATACTTTTGTTAGAATATAGTTTTGTAGATAAATTTTATCAGTACAATATCAGTGCTGTACGGTGCTTTTTATGAAATGGACATTGAAGAGTGCGCTATGCTGTGGTATATTATAATCAAAAAGAAAAAAATTGAAAGGAGACGAACTGTGTGGGTTCATCTTATAATAGAATTAAGGGAAACTAAAGGAATTTATAACCTTCTTCACCAAGAATTACTACAAGATCGAACAAAGTTTTCAGTAAGCTTTCGACAAATAATCGTCTTGATTCGAGAATTTTTAATAATATAATAATTTTATTTATTGAGCTAATGAATTTATGCATTCCTTTTTGAATGCACTGTATAATTACTTTTATAAATATACCTACCATATTCATTTTGTTGAACAATTGTCATTTCTTCAAAATTTTCACACATCTGTTTGGCAATTTCCACCCAACATTTTTGTTTCATATTTCTGTCGAAATAATTTTCATAACTTGTATCCCATATACAAGAATTCGGTTCTACCAAACTTATAAATTTCTCGTTATCAAAAACTTTATTCTCCATGGTACAATCGAAAAACCGTTCTATGCCACTTCACTTCTACTAATAAATAATAAAAATATTGTACACCTATGCTATTGTGCTTTTTGAATCGCAAAAGTATGCAAGTCTGAACAGGTCCATAAGCCACAATGATAATTCGGTATCCCGGATTCGGATACTGTCGCCGGCGGCTGAATGAGCGAGATTCAGAAATTTAGTATCGCGTATCGCGATACGGTATGCTGTGCTGAATGCAGTGTGAAAACGTACATATAACCGCATGTATTTTCTGTATCTGGGATACGCGTATCTCGGATACAGTATCCAAGTATGAAAGGGCTCTTACAGTTTGAGTACATATTAAATAATTAATTTTACACCTAGTTGTGCAAATACAAAATATATCATGATCTGAAAAGAAATAAAGATGCATTATTAATTATCGATGTGTGCAGATCAGTGATACAAAGGAAAACAAAAAAAAAGACAAACGTTATCAACACCAACAGCAAAAGAGATAGCAACTACAATAGTAAATACACTAGCATGGTAGCTAGTTTCTGTAAAATTAATGAAGTAAATTTCTCAAAACATCTCATGTATATGGTCACTATTTATGTGAATAAAGTATCTGCATTTGAATTTACTACGTTTATTATCACAAAATATTTTGAAAAATATAACACTGCGATTGCAATTTCGGTCACTAGACCATCATCGGGCAGATTGAGTTAAGAGTTCTTAACTCAATCAAAGTTAAGAGTTCTTAACTCAATCTGCCCGATGATGGTCTAGTGACCGAAATTGCAATCGCAGTGTTATATTTTTCAAAATATTTTGTGATAATAAACGTAGTAAATTCAAATTTAGTTTTGTTAATCATGTTAAATTATCACGTAGTAACGACGGATTCCATCAACTATCTGCATTTATTGAAGAACTGTTTGTTTTTAGTCATCACTCTAATTTCATTTGTTAGTATGCTATAAATTTTTGGTAAAAGAGTTGTAACAAACCTCTGGTTCCATCATATTTTCTAAACGGTACCACTATATGTTTGTCTGTGTACTGGGTTGGAGGCGAGCATGCGTCAGGTGTAAATTGATGACAAAGTGTTACTTTATTTGTACCATAACGGTGAACAATATAATTTCAGCATTTCACCACAATTTTAAATTAACATGTTTCGGTAAAATTAGATTGAAATTTCAAGTACAAGTTTTTTTAGTCATTATATTTTCATTGACTTTTATGAGAAATGATAATTTCACGTATAATGTGTGAAACAAAAAAAAATTGAAACTCGTGAACCAATGAATCTTGATAGAAATTCTCAAATGTAACTTGTACTATTACTGATGATAATCTAGAGATCAGAGACCGTCTGAGCTCCAGGTAAAATTAGATAAAAAATAACGGCATCAGCACAATCCACTCTAAATTCTTGACAGACATTCTCATTTCAGCGTTCCAGCGTGTTAAGATGATGTTATCCTAATCTTAATCACTCTGTTTGCTCCCTTTTACAATTTCTCCGTTTCTTCTCACCAACTTCTACCATTTATGCCGATTTGCCAATTTACATCTCCGAAAGAATGATTTCTTGTCCGTATCAGATCAAACACTCTCTTTTCGGGTATGAAAATAGAATTAAAAACATGAATACTCGAAAATTTGTAATAAAGAGAGCGAATGATTTTTTTAGAGTTAACTTCTAAAGAAAAGATTTTCATATTCAGCCCGCGGTATGAAAATTTGATGAGGAATAAAATCGAGCGTTAACTGAAAGTGAAATGTTACGTTCCTTTGCGCAACCTGCTATGCGCATCTTTCACAACCAGATTATTAGTATACCGCCGCATATATTAGGGTATACCGGCAACAGTTGATGAATGTACCCATAGGTATTTATATCTAGTGATACTTATATTTGTGCACAATAAACAGAATAATCAAGTGACTGAAGTTGATAAAATATTGAAAGATTTTAAAAAAACTGATTTGAATTACAAGGCATGCGACATTGACGTCATGGAATGGATCAAAATTCAAAATATTAGCTGAAAGGTTTATGAATATATCATATCCTAAATACAAGTCTGAACCTAGTAACTCCAGTTACTGGGTTTTGCGAAGGAACGATAGAAACTGTAATTAAGAGATACTACTAAATAAGTATCTATCATGCCTTTATTAGGATATCAAGAGATTATAATAGGTTTTGTGACTTGTAGCAAGTTCAGTTATTATTGTGTCATTATCGATATTTGTGAGATAATCTTTTTCAATTTTTATTACTAACAATAATTTCAATAGATCGTCACCTATAGCATTGATCTTAATCGAGTTTTAATTGATTTTAATTTTGAAAATACCCTCTCACAAGTTACCTGTGTACACGAAAGAGTAATTATATATTTATAAGCCATAATAAGCTTGTATACGTACACACATGCATTTTATAACTACGCGAAATCTCAAAACAACAGTGAACATAACCTAAACATACACTTTCGGAAGTTTTGTTCAAATACTATTTAGTGATCGCGTCTCTATTTCTATTTATAGATGAATATAGTCTTGAAAAATCTAGTGAATCGGTTTTTAGGTCTTGGTGTCTTGTGATCTATATCAAGTTTCGAGCAAAGCTCTGTTAATTTTCCGGACTGGTAACGATCTAAAATATTTGAAATGTTCTCAAAATTTCGGGGAGTCAGTAAGGAAAATTCTTCATATATTTTTCTAATTGCTTCAAATCTATCTTGTATACTACGGCACTGTTTGATTTATTATCACTTTGAATAGTTCTGTTTATATTTTTTCATATTGTCATGAATGCAGTAATTATCAGTAGTTTCATCTACCATTCTTTTTTTCTTCTAGTTCTTATAGATGGCAGCTCTTGACAAACTATTGGAAATTTTCCATTTCCAACTAGCTATTAACTTGAAGTTTTTAAGGAATAAAGGTCAATGATTAGTGAAAGTGCATGATATTTAGTTGTGTTTGTGTCATTTTGTATTTGGCTCCCCAAAACTTTCTAAGGTTGGCATAGGCGGCAACTGCCGCCTTGCCACCCTGTCCAGTCCGACTCTTGCTGCAAGTCATATTAGAGCGTTCTACAAATTTTCGGTTCAGAATTGCATTGTTATTGTGATAAACAAAAACAAATGTTGAATTTACTACGTTTACTATCACAAAAATACTTCGAAAAATATAACACTGCGATTGCAATTTCGGTCACTAGGCAGATTAAGTTAAGAGCTTTCTTATAGATTGATATTCAGGTTGTCCAGGGGTGCGAGGCGAATAAGTGGGTATTAATTGTATACCTTATGTGATCGTTCTCCTGTTGGAATAATGCGATAATATCTGTAAAAGGGACATAAGTCGGCAGCTTTCCTCCAATTTTTGAGTGAATGAATATGGGGGTGAATGACGGGTAGTCTATAAGTATCATTCTCTATGCTATAGATGAAACGTGGGCTTTAATAAAATTTAGTGAAACTACACATTAAAATGCCACATGAGAAATCGTTGATAATTTTTTACGATTTGAGCTGAAACTTTATGACGAAACTGTGAATAAAATTTAATTGGTAAGGATTCATCCAATTTGCCAAACTCCTGGCCGAAAGGCGAATTTATAACGTCTCCTAAACACGACTTGTGGCTATCTGTAAACATCGTATATTTGAGAGAGTTCATCCGGAAATTACAACCATAGGAAAATTAGATGGTGCATCATATGATTGGTGGAGAATGCATCGATAGAGCTGAAGCACGGGTCAATGAACATATCGAACATGGAGCAATTCCAAACAATTCCGAAACAAAACGAAATTATATTTTTGTCATGTGAATCATAAAAATTTCGGTTGCGTTTTTCGATTAATTTTGTTCTCAAGAAGAATTTGGGTATTTTCCTTGAAGCTGCGATTTAAAAAAATTAATCATTCGATGTACATTCATTTCTCTGTATAAAATCTTTAAAAAAATTTCAGGACGCGGGTTAATTCACCTTAAATTTCAATTATTTCTGGGAACGTTACAATTCCTCCAATGCTCTCAGTTCAAGAAATATTCATTTCATTAAACGGAATAATGCGCCTGGATCAAATTGAGTAATTTCGTTTTTTGATACCGAAAAAAATGAAGTGATCAGCTATATCATTTGGACAAACGAAGAAAATTTTCATCACCATAAAATATTCATAGATAATCTTGATATTTTAAATAATAAAAAAACAGATGCATAACAACTTGAGGTGAGCATAACTGCAAAAATGTTCATTCTTTTTTTGAAAACTAATCGTGAAACTAAGGTTTTAAACCTTACCGCTGACGCAATTTACCTGCCACCAACTACACCAGTTTCTGTCCATCTAGACTCTAAAGGCTATGATCCATCTAGCTATACTGAAAACTCAATGATAAACTGTCATTATCCTGTTGGATTTTTCCCAAGACATGGAAAAAACGTGCGACAGTGAAAAATAGAGCCTGTGGATTGCTCTCCTGCCCATGGGTAGCATGTTATAAGAAAGTTCTTGATACCTTTTTAGGGTTGCCATCTCCTAAACTGCCGATGCCGGACAAAAATTTCAAAAACTCCGGACATTTCTGTGAAATTTTGTTTTTCCCCGGACACCCCGTAAAAAATTTTTTTTAGTAGAATAAAACATCGTTTATATTTAAATTTTTTTTATTTATTTAAACTTTAAACCGCTTGTTTGCCATATAAAATGAACAACGAAAAACAAATAAAATTCTATTATACACAGTTTAAAGTTTTCTCTTTTTTTCTGGTATCGTCAGATTAAAAACAACTCATGACGATAATTGTTGGTAGATCAAAAATCAAATAGACTAGATTCTACATTGTAATAGCAAATTATAGGATAGATCATCTAGTTCGGTTAGATAGGTTAGGTATCCAAAAATCTAAATTATTCATTAACTATATATCAAAAGTATAAGTAAAAAGTTTAAATTTTAACGAGATCAAGTTCTTTTTACTATTTTAACTTAATTTGGAATAACACTTGCCAATTTTTCCTTAAATGTCTTTATTTTTCATCATGTATTTGTAAAAGTCGGAACAACTCAAATCTTTAAAATTAGACTTTATTTTGATCAGAGAAGAAAGCGTATGTGTATTTAGCAAGTTTCTCTCCTTCCTCCATTACTGCGACCCTAACGAAAAAACTCACTCTACATTCACATTGTGAGCTGGTATACAAAAATATTACTATGCAATTTTGAGCAATTTAGAATATAGATGTTTCGAAAAAATTCGGCCACAACTGATTTGCATTTAATAGCTCATCTCCGTCACTGACACTCAAGCTTCACACACCCAGACACAAAATATGTCCCGACATATTTTGAAAGCCCCGTCCGGACGCCCCCTAAACTAGGACAAATCCGGGGAAACCCGGACAGATGGCAACCCTATACCTATTCAGCGGTGTATATAACTTTAGAATTGGCAGCTCCTAGGATATACATGGACCATATTAGTGATTCTAGTGTTTTTTTCGAGAACAAAGAACCTCTCACTAAGTTCAAAAAACGTCAAACGTTTAATAATTCGGGTGAAAACTTAAATATTCAAACGTTCACCTGTCAATTACACATTAAGTGTTTTCAGTCACGAAACCAGTAAATTCTACAATATCAACATCTACATACTCATTAAATTGGTTGATGGAATCCGTCGACATGATGAACAAAAAGAAAACATGAATTTACTATGTTTATCATGTTTATCAAAAATATAAAACTGCGATTGCAATTTCGGTAACTAGACCATCATCTGAAAAATTGCGTTAAGAACTAAATACATTTGAAGATTAGCGGTGGGGAATAATTATTACAGTTACATTTAGACAAGAGTAATACATTTCAAGAAGGGCTAATCGAAGTGGATTTCCCACATTGATACAATAAAATGTTCATTTTTGTTTGAATTCATGAATATACTAGAATATATCAAGTTAATTTGATCGTATTGAATAATGGATTTAATACAAGTTTGATAGATTAAATGATAAAGAAGAAACGTAGTCAACTAGCGTATAACAGCATATATCCTCAATCGAAAGTGAAAAAAATCGGAAAAATTCACATCTGTAACATATTCTAGTCGTCTAAAGAAAAAGTTGCTGATGTCATACATAAATTTAATTCAAAAATTGTTTTCAAACCTAAGACAAAACTCTCAGGATTTTTATTCAATACCAAAGACATCACTTCAAAATTTGAAAGTTCAGGAGTTTGATTTGTCCTGTATGTAAAGTAGTGTATTAGGTCAGACTGGTCGATCGTTCAAGACAAGATTCAAAGAATACGAACAATCTTTTTTGAAAAACAAAAAGGATTCAACGTTTTCAAATCATTGCCATGAAAACCACCACCCGTTTCTACGAATAGATAACTTCCAAATCATGCACAAATTACCGGAAGGGACCAAACTAATGATTTTCTACTAACATTTTATTCTATCAATTTGGGGAGTCACATCGATTAGCCCTTCTTGAAATATGTTACTCCTGTCTATTTAGGTACCTGTAATAATTCTTCTTCGCCCGTAAGCATCAAATCTATGAATATGTATTTAGTTCTTAACTCAATCTGCCCGATGATGGTCTAGTGACCGAAATCGCAATCGCAGTTTCATATTTTCAAAGTGATTTTGTGATAATAAACGTATAAATTCAAGTTTTCTTTTTGTTCATCATACTTATCAAAATATTCGACAAATGTTTCACATCTCAACCAAATATCTTGTATAAAGTGAGATGAAGTTATATTGAATATTTGTTCAATTTGTACATTTCATCGGTATTCCATTACAGAAAGCAACACATGAATTATAGTATATGTCGATGAAACTTTACGAGAAAAATTCAGTTTATAAAATGTGAAATTTAAGGCAACCATGTGCGTGTTTCTTTTTCACGACTTTCCTGTTCAAGAATATGAAAACTCACGCCTCTCCACGTCTTCGAGTAATCAATCTGCATCTACAGCGGGTGAAAAATTGAATTTGAGTCAGACCGGTATGTAAACCAGCAGTAGAACAAAATTATTAACTTGTAAAACGGAAAAAGGTTCAGATCTGATAATATTCAACATGCAATGTGAAATTCACATAACAGATTATCTTCATTCATTCCAAATGATGTTGGGGGTGTACACCGTTTTCGTTCAATTGGTCGTTTGTGTGTATAAGTAAGTTTCAATATTCATTACATTAAATATGGGGTAGATAATGCAGTCAATTTACTTG
>JARQZK010000001.1:2420000-2495000 GCA_030704885.1 Cynegetis impunctata
TTCGCAGGCAACTATTTAGTTGCCAAAACAGAATGCATGGGTTTATATGGAACCTCGCGCACGGGCGATTTTTTTTCGAAACAACTGAAAAATTGAGACATGTCCAATTTCGCCGGTGACTAAACAGTTTCCAAGAAATATACAATGCACCTATTTAAACCTGCTACACCACACGGGCGATTCTCTAGTTGCCGAGTCAGTTGGTTCTTGTTCCTCAAACTTTTATTTTAAGTTAATGTTTTTTGGAGCAGTAGTGTGGCATGGCAGAACCGAACTCATCACAGCAAATAAAACCTTGCAGAAAGTGCAAAGACTAGCATGTCTTTGTATAACAGGAGCAATGAGATCGACTCCAACAGCAGCACTAGAGGTAGTTCTGGACCTCACTCCTCTCCACATCATGGTGAGGAGAACTGCTTGGGGAGTAAACCTCAGGTTGGCTGAAGTTGGACTCAAAGGTGCTGCATACGGTACAAGGGACTCAACCCTTACCGGAAGTGCACACCTTGCTGACCTCCCAACTGACGAAATTACCAGGAAATTTAGTTTCAAGAAATTATTTCGAACGGAACTAAATACCAAGAAGGAATGGAGCATAGTATCCATTCGAGCACTGGAGAAGAATACCATAATATGGTATACGGACGGGTCTAAAACTCCCGAAGGAACTGGAGCAGGAGTCGTTGGGCCTCGTACCAAAAACTCAGAACACACGCGCCAGTTCCCCAGTATTTTTCAAGCGGAAATTCACGCCATAGAAAGGTGCATTCAGTTCAACCTCGATAGGAAATACCGGAACAAGGAAATTGCGATCCTCTCCGATAGCCAAGCAGCCATCAAAGCGTTGAGCTCTTATAACATCAACTCAAAGATTGTTTGTGAATGCCTAGACAAACTAAACGATCTGGGCAGGAACAACAAAGTGATCCTCCTCTTGGTTCCGGAGCACGTCGGAGTGAAGGGTAATGAACAAGCAGATACCCTGGCACGAAAGGGTGCGTCAACGCCACTAATCGGGCCAGAGCCTTTCTGCGGACTTGGAAAATCTTACTTCCAAGAAGAACTCAATAAAGCTGAAGAAGCAATGAGAGCAACATGCTGGCAAAGACTTCCAGGACTGAGGCAGGCCAAAGATCTCATCGGAAAGTTCAACCGAGCAAGATCGAAGACACTGATTAACCTCAGCAAAACTAGTCTAAAGACAATCACAGGATTTCTTACGGTGCATTGCAGACTCAAAAAACACCTAAGGAAGCTAGGTTTAGAGGGCGACAGCACCTGTAGATTCTGCAAGGAACGTCCAGAAACACCCCACCATATACCGATGGAGTGCTATGCTGTGCACCATGAAAGACTGAACACACTGGGATCATACCAGCTGACTGTAGAAGAAATACCACGAATAGACCCCCTTAAAATCCCCAAATTCCTGAAAGTACTGAGGCTTGAGGGGCTGCTGTAAAACGAGAACACATCGAGAAGCAGAAGAAGATGGCGCACAATAGATCTAATAAGGTCGCAGCGCATCGGTCACCATCTACACCTACCAATACCAATAATGTTTTTTGTTCAAATATTAATTCTTTAATTATGTCGTTCGACATAGATAAGTTTATAAGTGAGGTTGAAAAACGGCTAGCGATATGTTTTATTGGGTACTCTCTTAATTCCTCATACAGCTGATGAAATTGACCCTTGAAAAGTCTTCGGCCTAAAATAGGATGAACCCAAAAAAAAGTGCGATATCACACACACACACACATGCTACACCAACGAAATCCATGTCAAACTTGGAGGTGCGGGCAGCTATTCAGTTGCCCGTTCAACCGTTAATGAAACAACGGCAACTTTTCATCAAGTCAATTTTCAATCCACAGCAACTCAAGTTGCTCGTGCGCGGCGGGCCTTAGATTACAGTTGCCATTGTATTTTGTCACTATCAAATTAATATATTTTGTCACATCGATTTATAAGTCACAGTAATTTAAGGAGACATTTTTTAAATTCATTTTCAAATTAGTGTCACTGAATACAAAAATAATCAGAGCATCAAAATTACTTTCTTTATCTCCAGGTTGAAATAAAATTACATAAAATTAAATGTTGAAAAATATGAACACAGGTTACTATACTTTCAACATTGTTGAAGTAGCTTGAGTGTTAAGTGTAATGCAATTTGTAGAGTAGAACTCAGAAGAATGTAAGCTTTTGATTTATGATAGAAAATTATTCTCTTCCTATTTAACAAAATTCTTGATGACGTCACATCTGATATAGATATAAATTTACCTGTCCCAGCAATACCTTTGAAAATAATGAATTTGTCAGATACAACATTTTTTCAACCGTCTGTGGTTCAGATGGTTGGAAAATTGTCTAGGGCATATACGGTACAGGGTGCGAATCCCGGATAAGATATGAATGTTGTGATTGTCCAGAATTGCAATTCGAATTATATATATATATATATATATATATATATATATATATATATATATATATATATATATATTTATATATATATATATATATATATATATAAATATATATATATAAATATATATATATATATATATATATATATATATATATATATATATATATATATATATATATATTATATATATATATATATATATATATATTTATATATTCATATATATAATAATTTTAATAATTTTATTAATTTTATTTAGCAAACAGGTCTACAACTTTTATCATTGCAATTACTCATCATTATTGAGAGATAAGCTCAGTATGTCCAAGATGGATGCGTGTGAGCTAGTCCCTCAGATGAGATCAATTAAGACACAATCCAAAAACAATTATAAAAACATTTGAAACCCTAAATCTAACTTTGAGAAACACAACTAAAATTCGATCCTTACAAATGTAACAAATTTTATAGAGAAAAGAAATCATGAACCACAGATCTATCTATAGTACATAAATAAAATTTAAATTTTTTTCTAATTAGGCTAATTGAATTTACATTCCGCAGATACAATCTATAGTTTTCCGGTAATGAATTGTAAAATTTCACACTAAGGTAACTGAAATGTCTCTGAGTAGTTGTTTTCCTGAAAAATGGAGTAAGTGAAGCTGCCGCGACCCTGCTACGTGTAAGATAATTGTGCTCGCAATCTTGAAGTAGTTCCTTATGATGGTAAGTATATATTAAAGAGTTGTACATGTAGAGTTATCTAATATCGAGCATTCCACTCTCCCTAAACAACAAATTTGAAGAGTATTGCAGTGTCTTATTATAAATAATTTTCAAAATTCTTTTCTGGACAACTTCAAGCTTATTTAGGTGGTTACTAGCTGCGGCACCCCATGCAAGAATACAGTACTGCAATCTACTTTGTACAAGTGCATAGTAGACAATACGTAGATGAGATATGCCCAAGATTTTTCTCCAATATTTGAATTTATATATCAACAATCGTAATGTTCGCGTAACTTCACCAATGTGCTCATCCCATCGCAAATGACAATCCAATGTCACACCCAAGTACTTCAGTTTGTTTTTCCTGTGTATTTTGATTGTGTTGTTTCTTTGCTCGATCGATAGATGTTCAAAACTCGGCAATTTGTTACCATATATAGAGAATGGTATGAAGAAAGTTTTATCGAAATTCACCGTTAGACGTTTCGAGTTGAACCAATCTATGACACTCAACAAATCCACCTGTACTTCTTCCTTGAGGTTATTCCAAGAAGTTCCTTCATAATAGATCAAGGTGTCATCAGCGAAACTGACAATCGTCCCAGCGGAATTGAGATTGAGTAGTTGGTTAATGAAAATACAAAACAATGTAGGTCCCAGTACGGTTCCCTGAGGTATTCCTACTGTAATATTTTGGACCTGACTGTATTCTGGACCTATTTTCACCCTCTGTACTCGTTCTTGAAGATAATTTTGAAACAACTTCAATGGTAATCCACGGATACCTGCATCCTCCAAAGTTTCAAGTAACAGATTGTGGTCCACAATATCAAAAGCTTTAGCCAAATCCATCAATACACATAGTACAGGGATACCATTGCATTATTAATTTTTGAAGTAATCTCCATGATGGCATCTCCTGTAGATAGACCCTTCTGAAATCCAAATTGTCGCGACGATAATAATATATATATATATATATATATATATATATATATATATATATATATATATATATGTATATATATATATATATATATATATATATATATATATATATATATATATATATATATATATATATATATATATATATATATATATATATATATATATATATATATATATATATATATATATTATTTATTTGTATTGTTGTTGCCTGTGATCTATTTTTAATCTCTTGATAATTAAGCAATAACAGGCTGGTTGAATCTTAAAAAACTCGATTTTATTAAAAAGTTGACGTTTCACTACGACATTTGTAGTTATTCAAAACTTCTGGAAAAATTGAAATTTCTTTGACATTTATTGATTTGAAAAAATTTGAAAAGACAAGACTGCTTTGTCTTGTTAAAATTTTTTTTCGGATGTGGCTGTTCTTTGTTATTTATTACGTGCTATTCAGTCTAATATTAACATTCAAAATTGTTATTATTAGAAGGCAAGGGAAACTACAGAAACCTTTACCCACGTAATGTTTGAAAATAATAATAATAGGGTACTATTTATCTAACAATAAAGAAATTAGTCGCGGGAAAATATTAAAAAAGTAGAGCAGAATTATCGGTTTAGAATGTTTATATGGAAGCAGCCGTTGACACGTGTTTTGGACTCGTTGGTCCTCATCAGAACGGCGTAGCTAAGCATTGGATTGAAAATTTGGAGATGAAAATAGTTTAATAAACAAAATCCTCTGTTATGGAAGACAATCACTTATTTGTTGTTTATTGTTTGAACTCTCCGGTTTGGGAGATTTGGTCAAACTTTACCACGGAGGCGATTAATTCCATCCGCGAGATCTCAGAAAGAGTAAATTAACAATAACAAAGAAAATTAGTTGCGGGAAAATATTAAACAAGTAGAGCAAAAATTATCGGTATACCTCGTTTATATGGAAGTAGCCGTTTTTAATGAAATTTTTATTTGGAATTTCAAATTTTTTAAAATAAAAAAAGGTACTCACAAACTAGATGATGAGGACCAATGAGTCCGAAATACGTGTCAACGGCTGCTTCCATATAAACATTCTAAACCGATAATTCTGCTCTACTTTTTTAATATTTTCCCGCGACTAATTTCTTTATTGTTAGATAAATAGTACTCTATTATTATTATTTTCGAACATTACGTGGGTAAAGGTTTCTGTAGTTTCCCTTGCCTTCTAATAATAACAATTTTGAATGTTAATATTAGACTGAATAGCACGTAATAAATAACAAAGAACAGCCACATCCGAAAAAAATTTTTAACAAGACAAAGCAGTCTTTTCAAATTTTTTCAAATCAATAAATGTCAAAGAAATTTCAATTTTTTCAGAAGTTTTGAATAACTACAAATGTCGTAGTGAAACGTCAACTTTTTAATAAAATCGAGTTTTTTAAGATTCAACCAGCCTGTTATTGCTAATAATTATCAAGAAATTATATATATATATATATATATATATATATATATATATATATATATATATATATATATATATATTATATATATATATATATATATATATATATATATATATAATTTATATTATATTTATATATATATATATATATATATATATATATATATATATATATATATATCTACGTGTACTATGATCTGCTGGGTAATGTGCTAGCTTACAAACACATGGGGGTGGATGATGAAGCACAAGCGAATACTCAACGAGTCATATCATTCCCTTAAAAAAAAATATCATTTCTAGATCATTGAAAAGTACTTTTTGCCACAGAAGATAAATAATATTCACTTTGTGATATCCTGTGTAACGGATAATCCTACGGATATGCATATAACACAGGTTTATAGATTATTTCGATTCGTAATTTAATAAATCCAGAAATAAATGTACTCGAACTTCTTGAATAGCATTTTCCAAGTAAACAACCGCAGCGGAATGTAAAACGTGAAAATAAGGCGTAGTAAATGAAAAAAATCCATGTAGGAACTTTCTCAGGGCGTTTTTCGCAAGTAATTCGAATTTATGATAGCAATCTGAATCAGATTTGGAAGCAAAAACCACGTTGGTGAAGTTAAATCTCATACTCTGCTCTTGCCATGTGCCCCGTAGACATTAATATAAAGTTTCTCAATTTAATGTTTGGACTGTAAAACTGATTTCTTATATTTTCCACTCAATTTCCGAGAGAAGGGTAAAATTGGGGGAAAAATTCATTGTTCCAGCTTGCGAGCAACTCGAACTACTCGAGCCATCATTAAACTCAGAGTTTATTAGAGCTTTCGCAATATAAATTTTTATAATAGGGTCTTTTAATATTTTATTCCTTCTATTAATTTACTAATCTAGCGTATTCAAACACACACAAGGCTGTGTGTTATATATATAGGTATATATATATATATATATATATATATATATATATATATATATATATATATATATATATATATATATATATATATATATATATATATATATATATATATATATATATATTAATTTTTATATTATTTTTTTTTATTCCATATGTCTAGCTTTCAAAACGAAATTTGTTTCTTCTTCAGGACTGTCTGCTATTGAGAACATACAAAAGTTATAAAAAAATATCTAAATTCATTTAAAATATTAACCTACTCAACGTGTTAAGAGTTTCGAAAGCTAGAAATACGGAATAAAAGAAGGGTAAATTGTCTTCCTGTTTTTTTGATCGATATCCCTTATCATAAAAATAAATACTCGAGTACGATCCTCACAGTTCGCACTATATATATATATATATATATATATATATATATATATATATATATATATATATATATATATATATAGATAGATTATTTAGATGGGATACAAATGAAAGATAATCTTTTATTATCAAACTGTGTTTGGTCCGTCACAAGAAGTAAGTTTATTTAAACATGCAGGGAATTGAAAAAAGCAATATTTGTAACAAATTTTCGTCTGTTGAAAAAGATTAATAACTAAAATTTTCAAATGATAATAGTTGATTGATATGAAATATATTATAGATGCAAGAAATGAGTGTGTTTATGATGAAAGGTATAAATATTTGTAAACATTCTAGAAAAGAATAAACGTATTTATATATATATATATATATATATATATATATATATATATATATATATATATATATATATATATATATATATATATATATATATATATATATATATATATATATATATATATATATATATATATATATATATATATATATATATATATATATATATAGAACTATTTCTCCATCAATTCATCAATAATTCATTCTGGTTAAATTGCACTTGTTCAACAAAACTGATCACACTTTATTCAACTACAGTTTCGTTTCGGATTTTATAATTTCGTCAAAAATTCATTAGAAATGATATTTTTAATTTCGAAGTCCTTGCAAAATTAGATCATTATCTCGAAATGTGTCCATACTGAGCACTCTTCGTAACTGGTGTCTTCTTTTTCGAGGGCGATTAAATGGATAATCGATATAAAAAATTCTAAGCTCGCCTCTCGGTAACTTTCTTCGTCTAATACTTTATTCTATAACGAAACTTTAGTTACTTTATGGGCGGATTTGAATTGAGATAAGACGTAGGGGTTCCTTCTGGACAAAGTAGTTTTTTTTTCTGTTGCTTGAATAAACTCGCTGAGTAACCTATTATATTCTCAGGTGACTGCTCTGTATATATATATATATATATATATATATATATATATATATATATATATATATATATATATATATATATATATATATACATAGTAATGAATGTATTATCGACCGTACAATGATACACAATCGAAGCGCAATACATAGATGTAAAATGAAATCTTTTCAAACATCAAAAAATCAAAAATATAAAAATATAACTTACCAACGTACAAAGTTGCTCACATATCATAAATAGAAACAAACCAAAAAGAAAATATACATTTCAAAATATTGAGAAAAACGTCAATATAACAAATAAAGTGCCACTATGTGAGTGACTTACAGAATATAAAAAATTCATTTTATGAATAAGTTTCACAATTCAATAATAATTTGTACTTCTTCTTAACGCTAATATTTTGGACAGTGCCAGGGAGACAATTAAACAGTTTCATGGCCATATATTGTGGATTTTGTTCATACAGACTGCTACAATGAAATAAGGTACGCAAATGGAAACACTTTCCGGGTGTCATTTCGGTTTCTAAACTTCTGAAAATATTGAGGATCCTGCTTTAAAAGTAATAGGTGTCTGTTAATATAAAGGTTGAACATGGTTGAAAAACCCATACTCTTAAACTTTCCCCGATAAGACTCTCTACGCTCCAGATTCAGCATAGCTCTAAGCACCGATTTCTGTATTAGATATATATATATATATATATATATATATATATATACATATAGATATATATATATATATATATATATATATATATATATATATATATATATATATATATATATATATATATATATATATATATATATATATATATATATATATATATATATATATATATATATATATATATATATATATATATATCTGAGATTGAATACTAGCACATCACTTGGTGAAACATCATAAAGAATAAAGTATAAACTTTAAAATAAAAACACTTGGCTTATGTTTCACAATATAAAAAATTTTTAGTTACTGTATTTAGCAGTAATGAAAAGTCGACATGTTTCGAGTTATGAACTCATTATCAAGACTGACTACTGTCAGTACAGTAGTCAGTCTTGATAATGAGTTCATAACTCGAAACATGTCGACTTTTCATTACTGCTAAATACAGTAACTAAAAATTTTTTATATTGTGAAACATAAGCCAAGTGTTTCTATTTTAAAGTTTATACTTTATTATATATATATATATATATATATATATATATATATATATATATATATATATATATATATATATATATATTTATATATATATATATACATACCTATATATATATATTTGTAGGTGCATGGTCGGTCTTTTTAAAAGCAGAAGCGAACATTCCGTGATTTGTCGCTAGAGCTCACAGCTTATCTATTACCATGCATGGAAATCAGGCTTGCTTTTCGTCTAGAGCCGGAATATTTATCATAAAGTTTCTAGTTCTCTCGAAGTATGGAGCGAAGACCACTCCACCGTTACTTGCACACTCATGGCTTTTTGGGGGGCTACTATTACAGCCTGAATTCGATTAAAACTTTCACATTTTCCTTTAATATTTCATTCGGTAACATTTATTGTAAATCTTTTTTGCCTCAATATCGATATCCGGCAAGTTCAACGGAGCCAACGTTGGAGCATTGGAAGCGAATAGTTTATTGAGAGTGATGATGGTTCTCGTAGAAGATCAACATAGATCAACATGATATTCATATAGAGTTTATGAACAATGCCTCTCTTGTTATTTATCCAAATGATAACACAACTAGTGAATACCCTGACTAACAAACTGAGAGAATTCGTTCATAAATTTTATGAATTAAAAAAATTTCTCACAAAAAACTATTGTTTGTCCTATATGAATCACTAATAGAGTCTGTTCTGAGGTATGGTTTAGTTGTCCTCTGCAACAATGCTTTACACCCTCTGAATGTATTTCACAACTATATGGTGAGAGTAATTACTCGAAAAACCCGATTATATAGTCTGTCTGGCGAGACTTGACGTTCATGTCACAGACATGCGCAAATAACTACGCAATGCTACCTACCCAAATAAATTAAATTCGAAATTGTCAAAATTTATATTTTTCGTAAGTAATTTTCTGAAAGAGTAGTTATATGGTGATAGTGACCGGATCATTCATTTCGACAAATATTCTGTCGATAACATATCTAATCGTATGAATCCCTCAAGAAAAATTAACATCCCAGTAGTGAAAATAAGTTGAATTGACTTTTAAGCTGTCATTCTGTTTCAAAATTTGCAATGTTTTCGGACCCTCTCAGCCTACTTTCACGTTTGACAGTCGCCGAAATAACATCTTTATTTTTGTTGAAAATTGGGTCATCTTATTAGATTTAAGATTATTCATTCCGTCTGGCAACACTGTTCCCGATCGACGTCATATACAATTGATGACGTGAACGCCATGTCTCGCTGGACCGACTCTATCCTACAAATCTATTATATAATGAAGAAGTATTTAACATTAGATCACTATACTACCATGCATGCTGCGTTTACGTGTACAAGCAACAACACATGATAAAATTTCCAACACATTGTCATGCAACGAGATCAAATATTAATAAACTCCATTATGTCGCCGTCAGGCTAGTCAAAGGTTCTTAACAACCAACGCACCAAAAGTATTTAATTCGTTTCCGAAAGAAGTGAAATTCTGTCCAAAAATCAGAATAATTCAGATAAAATCTAAGAGGCTCATTGATGGACATTCAGATGTGTTCGTGGATATTTTGTGAATCCAAGTAAAGTTTGGAGAATTGTAAGTTGGTGTCATCTTGGTAATATTTGGTATAGTGTTTAATTTTTTTTGTCAAATAATTTTTTTTTAGTTTTTAGTACTTTTTCTTATGGTGCAATATTGTGTTTGCCTGAATAGTTAGTTAGCACACACAGCATTTTACCTATGTGCAATATAGACTATTATATTGTGAACAAAATAATAATTTTTTGACGCATTGCAAATTGAATGTATCAAATGTATTAAATAGTATCACATAAAATTTTTAGTACCAAGGGCAAAAACGATCACAACGAGAAATTAAATTAGGGTGGAGGGTAGGTAATCTTTCCAAAAAAATTCTCAAACTACATTGGGTATAAAATATATACAAGAGTGGAGAATGATTTAAGTAATTTTGATCGTTCAGTAACAGATCAGAATTCTTATACCTGTTAATTTCTAGGGCTCCCCAGAAGCTTAATTTCAATCCTATACTCTTCCTATGTAATATATGGAAATCCTTATTAAATGAATGATTCTCATCTAGCAAATGATTGGAATAATTAGAATCTCTCTTAATGTTAACGAAGCAGCGTTCATCTTCTTTAATTCTTTTTCCGAAATTTCTGTGTTTTACCGATGTAAATTTTGTTACAATCACCACATGATAATTTATAGACACCCGATTTTGATTCATTGTTGTTTATGAATTTGCCTGAAGAATTGTTAGTAGGGTATTCATCGGTTATATTTGTATTAATAATATTTGATTTGGAGTTTTCAGGAGGATTAAAATTCTGATCTATAGAATTTTTCATCAGTATCACACTCTCAAACATGTGTTGAAATAAATAAAAACCAAAGGGCAATGCTTAAATTTTTCAAATTCATTGTATGTAAAGTTCGCTGATGACGCTCAGACAAATCATTAACGCATACATGTCGAATTCATCGAATAAATTGCCATGCTAGGAAGTATTTAGTTCGTCTGCTACGAATCGGAGATTCAGATTGATGGCAAATAATTGTCCTCGTGTATCGAGAAATGTCTCCCTTTCGAACCAAAATATTCGCCATACAATACCGACTTTACACCGGCAACTGGGGTGTCGATACTCTCTCATCTCATTGGTCTACACCGACTTCCTTTGATGATGGAAGTTTCGGAATGCGTTTAGGGGTCTGAAAGTTTTAAGCTTTCGAGACAAATTAGTCCTTATAATATATTCTTTACGAAACGTGCAGCCGCTAACACGGAATCGATTTTCGACCTTCTGGCATTCGGATGTATTATATATATATATATATATATATATATATATATATATATATATATATATATATATATATATATATATATATATATATATATATATATGTTCAGAAAGATTTCCGCGGTCGGAAGTATTTGAAAAACTTGGTTCACGGAATGAACCGCGTAAAAGATTTGAAAAATCTCGACGTTTCGGCTCCTTTTGCGAAGCCATCTTCAGGAGAATTAGAAGGGAAATAATTCAGACTCGTGGCCTCAATCTGCCTACTCCACGAATCGAATTTAGGAGGAATCGGAAACAATACGATTGCGTGGTCTCAACCTGCCTACTCCACTAACCGTATTGCTTCCTGTCAACTCTGAAGTCTCAATCTGCCTACTCATTGACAGTTGACTCTGAAGAGTAGGCAGATTGAGACTTCAGAGTTGACAGGAAGCAATACGGTTAGTGGAGTAGGCAGGTTGAGACCACGCAATCGTATTGTTTCCGATTCCTCCTAAATTCGATTCGTGGAGTAGGCAGATTGAGGCCACGAGTCTGAATTATTTCCCTTCTAATTCTCCTGAAGATGATTTCGCAAAAGGAGCCGAAACGTCGAGATTTTTCAAATCTTTTACGCGGTTCATTCCGTGAACCAAGTTTTTCATATATATATATATATATATAGGTAACTGAGATTGAATTCTCGCACATCACTTGGTGAAACATCATAAAGAAGGGTTAGGTTGAATCGGTCGAAAATTTCGAAAAGGTAACATCTCACAAAAAATTGTTTCTAATAAATAGATAATGGTTTTGAGGGGGAAATTCTTCCATTCCTTTGAAATTTTGAATTTTTGTTTTTTATTGCAGATTCGTATTCTACTGGAAAAAGTGCGAAAGCTCTGTACAGACAATTTCTTATAAATCGTCACAGATGGCTCTGTAATCAAATTTGAACGACCTCAACTTGTCGTTTGAATGATTTTCTGACGTTTCTTGCTGGACTCGAAATTTTGTTGTCAGCATAGACTAAGTTAATCTTTGGTTGTTAGTAGTCCGATGCATGTACTGTCATTGAGCATTTTAAATATCGATATATGTTCTGGCTGTTGTGAATACTTTTTATTGAAATGGATGTATTAAATAAATTAACCGAAAGAGGAAAAATAGAAATGGTTCTTGTTTATGTGGAGTATAATAATCGACCGTAATTTCAATGGTTTATGGATCGGCAGAGCTGGTCCGGTAAACCGGCCAGCCAGTTCGCCAGATCTCTCTCCACTCGATTTTTTTGTGTGGGACTACCTCAAAGAAAAGTATTCAAGGAAGTGCCAACTACTCAGGAAGATATGATAGTGCATATCCGAAACGACTGTGCCCAAATTGCACCAGACCAACTTTCAGCTTGTGTAGATTCATTATAAGAGCAAAATGATAAATTCATCGAAGTTGAGGGTCACCATTTTGAACATTTAGGTGATATTTAGACATTTTGTGTTTTTTATAATTTTAATAAGGAGATTCCTACTAGATTCCAAATAAAAGAGATTTATTTCGATTTTCATTTTGTCAGTTGATATATTCTTTTTAAATAATGAATTGATTGGGCCGATAGTTGTTGATAATCCATTATAATATTGTGAATAAAACTTAACAGTTTTCGATGTTCAAACTACGAAGTAGTTTTAACTACGAAATAAGTAATAATGTACCCCCAAATTGACAGTTGACATGTTTTTCGAAATTTACAGAACTTCAAATCAAACGCAATATTGAAGTGGATAGTTTTATATGGGACCCTGTAATTTTCAGACTGAATCATTACTTGTGCCTTTTTCATAGGTTTTTAGCAATTATAGACACAATTAACAGAAAGCGTTTATCGAAATTTTATTGAAGGTTCATTACTTTATGATTACCTTGTCGAAATTGCTCTAAGCGAATGATAAACAATAGAATAGAAATAAAAATTCTATTTTTCTAATTCAATTTCAGTTTTTTTGTCATAAAGCAACACATTAACAATGTCGATCAAGTTTTATCGGTTTACCGTGTGAGTCTCACACTTTTCATTCCGCGAAAAATGAGTTTATTTAATTATCTCGCGCATGCGCTTATCGATAAACGAGATAAAGTTACTTTCAGTTCTCGATGAATATAAAAATTAGCCGAGAAGCTCGATGCCATATTGAACAGTTACAATTCCGTTTGAATAGCAATTAATTATTAATTGAGAATAATCAAACAACTCCTCATGGGAACCAACAAACGAAGATAAACCGAATCATCAAGTGTACACGTGATATGGCTGGGTATACTTCAAACGAATTGACATCGCAAACCCATTACGTATGTCTTCTCATTGAATATCTGCTCCTCAAACGGAGAAATATCTGTAATTTAAGAGTATATCTTGTGAAATTCACAGGCTGAATCGATGGAACATGGAACATACTTCTTTGCAATTTTATCATTTCAACATTCAAAATCAAATCATGGAAAAGACACAAGTTGACCATGGTCAATTCAATACATTACATAAATTGGACAAAGAAAATTCTACAATAATTCAAAAAATTATCCAACAGTTTTCCAAGGGAGCTACTCATATATATTCCGCGATGCAAATTCTACATTCACAATCGACGGTGATTCGCGTAAACTGAAATAATTTCATTCTTTCTAAGCCAAGAAAAAATAGGCCGCTTAGTAAAAGCTAGAGAAGGATATTCTAAACATAGTTACCGAAGTAGGTTAATAGTTTGGACTGAAACATTGCAAAAACTAAAATAATATTGATTATCGAGCTAGCATTCAATAACTTCGACATTGTTATCAACGGTAAAGCAATTGAGAGAGTATCTGTAAATACCTGGTAGGTATTAAGATATCTTTCGAAAATACCTACTTACAAACTCTCAACCTCATTACTCCAAAATTGCTAAAAAGTCATGAAACGAAAAACTATCATAGTCTTAGTTCCAACTTTGCTAATCACATCCATTTCAATAAGCAGGTTTTCAGAGTGAAAACCTGCTAAAAATATACTAATCTAAAGAGATTTGCTGGTTAATCTTCGACTCCGAGTAGCAGAGTGCTATGTGTGGTTATTTTCTTCAGTGCGGAGTAGAAAAATTGTCGCTTAAGGTCAAAACAATCAACTGAATAGAAGCGTTCGAAATGTAGACGCTGCGAATACTTTGAATCTCCTGGACCGAACACATGTCGAACAATGATGTTTCACTGAGAGCTAGGGTAGAAATAGAAATCCTAAGGACTCTAAATCAAGTAAAAATTCCCTGTTTTGGTCACATATATAGAGGTGACCGATATTCGATCCCACAACTCTTTGACCAGGGCAGAATTAAAGGAACCTGCGGTCTGGGATGTAAACAGCATTCCTGACTCCGCAATATCAGAGATGGCTGCTAGATACCAGATGCAAAGGTCCACATTTCGACATACTTAGAACAACACACTTGTCATTCAATAATGGATAAGCCAGTGGTATTTTTATTTTGTAAAATTGACTTTTTATGTTCTTGAACACGAATGTTTTACATTCCTTCCTGTTCTATATTGGACAAACATGAAGGAATATAAACATTCGTGTTGAAGAACATAAAAAGTCAATTTTACAAAATGAAAATACCACTGGCTTCTCCGAACATTGTATGAAATTTAATCATTTCCCGGATTTCAACAGAACCCAATTGTTGCATTCAGGTAACAAAGGAAAGCGCCTTGACCTTCTTGAAATTATTGAAATAAGTTCCGCCCGTAATAGTAAATTACGTAAACGAACAAATTGATTTTTAGGTATCACCTTTGCTTTTGTCCTTTTTATAAAATAAGATGTAATACTCTCCAATACAGTATCGAAATATTTTTATACAGTGAAACTTAATCCAAGTGTGTTATATTTCAAAGTTTGAACTTTATCATATATATATATATATATATATATATATATATATATATATATATATATATATATATATATATATATATATATATATATATATATATATATATATAAATATATATATATATATATATATATATATATATATATATATATGAATATATATTGCTATGGTTTAATTTATTTGCAATATTAAAATTAAAATATATGGTACAATAGTAAATGAGATTGATCAAGAAAAGGAAAACTTCAATGAATTAAAATAGGAATTAGTAAATAATAAATCAATAAATGTGAATTTAAATGATTAAAATGGAATCAAAATGATGACAAGTGTAAATATATGAATTATAAATGATCAAGAATAGATTTTAGAATCAATAATATATGATAAACCTTGTAGAATGTCAGAAACTTAAAATGTCATTAATCGTTGAAGGTAAATATCAAGTAATTGAATAGAAATTCATGAAATATTAAAAATATAGTAGAATACAAGTAATAAAATCGTTGTAAAGAGTAATTAGAACAAATTAATTCAATATAACAGACTTAATTATGTAGAATACATATAATTGTGGAAATTTTATGTATCGTAGAATTGGAGAAATTTGTATATCAGATAATAAGTTAATTTCAAGTTATTGAAGGTAGTTAATCATATATAAAGGCATTAGAAGAGATTAGATAACTGTTTTATATATAAAATTATTGTAGAATAAAGTAAGAAAGTATAATTTCAAGTTAGAATCAGAAATTATATATAACGAAATGTCAAAATTATCATTGGGAAATAAGAATTTAATTAATGAACAGAATATGGAAATTTTTAGTACAGAATTTTCAGAATATTCTGTAGATGAGTTTAAATAGATATTTTCAGTCCAAAATTAGGTTTATATTATAAATTTGTTAAAAATCAAATCAAATGTCATTTAATTATTTAAAATAATCAAATTGAAGTACTGAGATTGAAAAATTTTAAATTATCATAAAGAAGCTGTTATTATTGAAATAAGTAATTTCCAAAATTATTGTATATTTAATTAAATTATATGATAGAGAAACATTCACAATACCTGTTAGTATAATATTTTAAATATGAAAGAAATTATAAAAAGGATATTGAGATTATTCTAGAAAAAACCATCAGATTCCTTGATATTGAAAAATTAATAGAAGGTTATATATAGAGGTATAACATCCGGCTTCATGAGTTCCTATTTTGATTTCAAGAGATAAACATCGTCTGTTTACGATCTGATTCTTTTGTTTTTGTCTTCCATATTGAATAATTAAAAGTAGAATGATAGCTGAAAGTATAAAGTAATAATAAAACATCGATATAAGCAAATTAAAAAGCTGATAATACCTGTATGTGAAAATAATATCAAGTCAAGTGTTAAAACTGTGAATGGTGATATGAATTTCTAATATAGAAATTAAGTGAGGTTACTAAAGGATTAACCGAGACCATAGAGAGAGTTGCTGTTTCGCAGAACGAATATAGAAAAGAGAAGAAAGAACATATGGAAAGTCATTGAACCTATGGAAAAGGAAGATCAACCATCAGTGAAATAAACAATCGTGAGTTTTTACAAAATTTCATATTGGCCAATAGATTTCATGAATATTTGCAAATATAAACTTTAAATGGGGGATTAATGAATATAATATATAAAAAGGTACCATAATAAAAATTTCAAGAGTGATTGTTATTGTTAATGTTAGAACAGAATTTGTATCTTGATAATTAGAGTTAAATAAAATTGTTAAAATTTTATTTTCGAATTTATTGAAGTTTTCAATTATTAGAGTCAAAGTTTTTTTTTATATATATATATATATAAAATAATTAAAATATATAGAATCAATTTAAAAATTAAAGAGAACCTTCCCTGAGAATATAGAGTTAATACAAAATTAGGATTCATAATAAAATAAATAAGTAGTAGTGAATTAAAAAATTCATAACAATTGGCGCAACCAACGTAGGGCTCGAAAAACGAGAAAATTATATTAGTAAAATAAATATTTTTAATTAAATTAAAGTAGAATATAAATATAAAGATGACTAGTAACATGGTATTACGAAATAAAAAAGGTGAAGAAAGGGTGAATGAGGAGGAGTTAGATACAAATATTAGTGTAGAACAAATTACTGAAAATTTAGTTGAATGTGTAGATATGAATGAGGAGGAGAAAGTAGAAAAAGAAAATGAGATATTTATAAGAGTAGATTCAGAGGGGAAACAGAAAAAGATAGATGAATCGAGAGACGAAAATGTAGAATTAAAAGAATTATTTAAAGAGATGCAAATGAATATGATGCAAAATATGAGTAGTATAATAAACAATAATATGTATAGTATAAATCAAAATATGAATGATATTAAAGTATGTTTGAGACAAGAAATAAAAGACGTGAAAATAAGTATGAATCAAAGATTTGAAAGCATGGATGAAAAATTGAATATGGTTAGACAAGATATGACAGAATATGTGAATGAGAAAATAAATATACATATTAATGAGATAGATGACAAATTATTGATACAAGATAGTAAACTAGAACAGAATGAAAGTAAATTAAGAGTAGAAATAGAAAAGCAGAATGAAATAATGATATGTATGGGAGAAAAATGCATGGAATCTGTCGATAAGTGTCAAAATAGAATAATTAATATAGAAGAAGAAAAATTACTGAATATAAATAATAATATAGAAATGTTAAAACAAAAATATGAAAAAGAATTAGAAGAAGTCAAAAATCATTTAGGAACTCAGCATATAATACCTCAAAATTTAATGCATATAAATATAGATAATAATATGAAATTTGATGGCAATATAAGAAAATTGCATCCAAAAACATTTTTGAATAATATTAAGAATAAATTGAATTTCAATAATAAATGGGAAGAACAAAAGGAAATTATGAAAATGTATTTAAGTGGATATGCACAAACTTGGTTTTACAGTTTGGAAGAAGAATTTAGAGAGTATAGGGATTTTGAAAATAATTTTATTAGACATTTCTGGGGAGAAACTCAACAAAACAAATACAGAAGAGACTTATACATGGGAAAATTTAATTATAATTTTAGTTTAAATTTAACAGAATATGCAATCAGACTATATAACATAGGAAAGAACTTAGATCCAATTATACCAGAAGCAGATATTATAAAATGCATTAGTAGACAATATAATAATGAGATTAAGCAATATACAATGAACAACAAAATAAACACACTGGATAAATTTTTAGAATACTTAACTGAAATAGAACATGAATTAAAAGAAGATAAATATAAAAATCGAGAGAAAGAATATGATCATGATAGAAATCAACAAGAGATAAATAAAAATAAATATGGTAATAATAATAATCAATATAATAAAAACAATCAACAAAATTATTATAAAGGGATGCAAGGAAATTATTATGGAAATCAAAATAAAGGGAAACAACCAATGAAGCAAGAGTACAGAGATAATAATAAAAAGTTTCAAAATATACAATTACAACCAGAATATTCAAAACCTGGAACATCTAGGGAAGATTATACGTGGGATACTGAGAATAGAATTTTTTAGATAATGCCGAACCAAAAGTAGATTTAAATATAATACATTATGAACATCCAAGTGAATTTTTAAATTTAAATGAAGAAATTAAGTATAGTGAAAATAACAAATTAGTAATAATAAATGGTAAAGTAGATGAAATTGATGTTAATATATCAATTGACACAGGATCAGAAATATCATTAATTAATGACAAAATTATAGAAAAATGTAAATTAGAAAATAATATAATGAAAATTTCAAAAATTAATTTAATTAGTGCAAATGGAAAAAAATTAAGTGAGGTAAATAAGTTAT
Source organism: Cynegetis impunctata (assembly GCA_030704885.1). Lineage (NCBI taxonomy): Eukaryota > Metazoa > Arthropoda > Insecta > Coleoptera > Coccinellidae > Cynegetis > Cynegetis impunctata. The sequence continues at coordinate 2,439,642 of JARQZK010000001.1, forward strand.
GTATTGTAAATTTATTAATAGGAAGAGTAATGGTGAATTTAAAATTATTTATAGTGAAAGATATAGAATATGATATGGTATTAGGTAATGATGAATTAAGTAAACATAAGGTGGAGATAAATTATGAAAAAAAAATAATTAAGGTGTATGGAAATAAGATTCAATTTATGGAAGAAGATATAAAAGAAAAATATATATATGGAAATATGAAAATAGAAGAAGAAAAATATGAAGAAATTAAATGTTCACCAAAATATGGGGACAAAATTAAAAAATATATTAAAGAAATATAAAGGTCTAGTAAACCAGGAAAATAGAGTTGCTATGTCTTATATACATAATATAGAAATAAAAAAAATAGAAGAATTTAAAAGTAAAAATTATCCTATTCCATATAAATATAGAAAGGAAGTGTCAGAAGAAATAGAATCAATGTTAAACAAAGGAATAATAGAAAGAAGTAATACCAGTTACATAAATCCTATAGTAGTAGTTAAAAAACAAAATGGAGAAATTAGATTATGTTTAGATGCAAGGAATATTAATAAATGTACAAAACCTCAATATGAAGCACCAATGAATATAGAAGCAATATTTGGAAGAATTACTAATACAAAAATATTTACAAAATTAGATTTAAGACATAGTTTTTGGTTGATACCTTTAGAAGAAAATAGTAGAGATTACACTGGATTTTCAATTGATGGAGTTATATATAGATTTGCAGTAGTGCCTTTTGGTTTACAAAGTGCTTGTGCGGCATTAGTAAGAGCATTACATAAAATATTAAATAAACATGAAGATTATATTTTGCATTATATAGATGACATATTAATATATTCAGAAAATGAGATAGATCATTTAAAACACATAGAAATAGCATTAAATGAATTAGATAGAGCAGGATTAAAAAATAAATATTGACAAATGTCAGTTTTTTCAAAAAGAAGTAATATATTTAGGTTTTAAAATAGATGAACAAGGAATAAAAATGAATGAATGAATGCCAAAGTATAAGTGAAAAGAGAAAATGTATATTTGAGAATTTAAAATATGAATATCATGTTATGGTTATGCTATATTTAGTTATGTTATTGTTAAAAGTTATAAATATTAGATGATAAGAAAATTCAACATTGAATTATTATAAATATTGAATTTAAATAAGTTCAATGTAAATTTTGGGGATTTGCTATGGTTTAATTTATTTGCAATATTAAAATTAAAATATATGGTACAATAGTAAATGAGATTGATCAAGAAAAGGAAAACTTCAATGAATTAAAATAGAAATTAGTAAATAATAAATCAATAAATGTGAATTTAAATGATTAAAATGGAATCAAAATGATGACAAGTGTAAATATATGAATTATAAATGATCAAGAATAGATTTTAGAATCAATAATATATGATAAACCTTGTAGAATGTCAGAAACTTAAAATGTCATTAATCGTTGAAGGTAAATATCAAGTAATTGAATAGAAATTCATGAAATATTAAAAATATAGTAGAATACAAGTAATAAAATCGTTGTAAAGAGTAATTAGAACAAATTAATTCAATATAACAGACTTAATTATGTAGAATACATATAATTGTGGAAATTTTATGTATCGTAGAATTGGAGAAATTTGTATATCAGATAATAAGTTAATTTCAAGTTATTGAAGGTAGTTAATCATATATAAAGGCATTAGAAGAGATTAGATAACTGTTTTATATATAAAATTATTGTAGAATAAAGTAAGAAAGTATAATTTCAAGTTAGAATCAGAAATTATATATAACGAAATGTCAAAATTTTCATTGGGAAATAAGAATTTAATTAATGAACAGAATATGGAAATTTTTAGTACAGAATTTTTCAGAATATTCTGTAGATGAGTTTAAATAGATATTTTCAGTCCAAAATTAGGTTTATATTATAAATTTGTTAAAATCAAATCAAATGTCATTTAATTATTTAAAATAATCAAATTGAAGTACTGAGATTGAAAAATTTTAAATTATCATAAAGAAGCTGTTATTATTGAAATAAGTAATTTCCAAAATTATTGTATATTTAATTAAATTATATGATAGAGAAACATTCACAATACCTGTTAGTATAATATTTTAAATATGAAAGAAATTATAAAAAGGATATTGAGATTATTCTAGAAAAAACCATCAGATTCCTTGATATTGAAAAATTAATAGAAGGTTATATATAGAGGTATAACATCCGGCTTCATGAGTTCCTATTTTGATTTCAAGAGATAAACATCGTCTGTTTACGATCTGATTCTTTTGTTTTTGTCTTCCATATTGAATAATTAAAAGTAGAATGATAGCTGAAAGTATAAAGTAATAATAAAACATCGATATAAGCAAATTAAAAAGCTGATAATACCTGTATGTGAAAATAATATCAAGTCAAGTGTTAAAACTGTGAATGGTGATATGAATTTCTAATAATATAGAAATTAAGTGAGGTTACTAAAGGATTAACCGAGACCATAGAGAGAGTTGCTGTTTCGCAGAACGAATATAGAAAAGAGAAGAAAGAACATATGGAAAGTCATTGAACCTATGGAAAAGGAAGATCAACCATCAGTGAAATAAACAATCGTGAGTTTTTACAAAATTTCATATTGGCCAATAGATTTCATGAATATTTGCAAATATAAACTTTAAATGGGGGATTAATGAATATAATATATAAAAAGGTACCATAATAAAAATTTCAAGAGTGATTGTTATTGTTAATGTTAGAACAGAATTTGTATCTTGATAATTAGAGTTAAATAAAATTGTTAAAATTTTATTTTCGAATTTATTGAAGTTTTCAATTATTAGAGTCAAAGTTTTTTTTTATATATATATATATATAAAATAATTAAAATATATAGAATCAATTTAAAAATTAAAGAGAACCTTCCCTGAGAATATAGAGTTAATACAAAATTAGGATTCATAATAAAATAAATAAGTAGTAGTGAATTAAAAAATTCATAACAATATATATATATATATATATATATATATATATATATATATATATATATATATATATATATATATATATATATATATATATATATATATATATATATATATATATATATATATATATATATTTATATATATATTATATATATATATATATATATATACATATATATGCAGTGCCGGATTAGCCACGTAGCAAGAGTAGCAAATTTTATGGGCCCCGCGCTCAAACGCTTGTCTGACAGTAAAAAAAAAATAAGTTTATATAAGCGTAAAATATCTCGCAGGCCACAAACGCAAAGCGATTCACTCACACCTGAAAATCTTACACTCGATTTCGTCACGTTAAATCGTAGGTATAGGTTGTATAATACCTACCATCAAAAATATTGGTGTCAAAATCTACAACAATAATTTTGTTAATAATGAAGTTATACATTTCTGAAAATTGAGCGCTGCCCGCACAAGTTATGTGTTTGTACTACTTGCAATGCACTACACGCAAGTTTGTAGTACTGCTAAACTAACAGGGGAATTTCCTGATATTGTCATCTAACGAGCTAGTCGTAAAACTCGAACAAATAAAATAGGATTCTATTTATTATCAAACTATTAGAATTTGATGTACATTTATATTTGGCACAACGTAAAAAACTGTAAAAAGCTCTTTAGATGTTAGTCTAGCATTGTATTTTAGTTGCATCAGTTTACAACCCCGATCAGCTAACTGACCGTAGAAAAATTGGCTCGAATAGCTTTCACAAGTAACATGGATGTCATTTACTTACATGAATATAAATTTGAATTTGATTGTGCGTATGTAGCTTTTATTGTACCTAATGAATATTTGAAATAATATACGAACTAGTTTATTACCAAAGTTAAAAAGAGCCAAGCAGTTTGATTTGTAAAAGTAATAAGAAAATATAGGAGGTTCATTTCAAAAACTGGTATTATTACACGCACACAGATATATGTGTTCCTACATAGCCATTCCGGTTTGTTACCCACCATAAACTTTAATACCATAAACTTGAGAACCCAAAGCAAACCAAGGGCCTCTTGGCCGAATTTGCTACAGGCCCCGTACTGGCTTAATCCGGCACTGTATATATGTATATATATATATATATATATATATATATTTATATATATATATATTTCTATATATTTATATATTTTTATATATATATATATATATATATAGTCATTCAATAATGGATAAGGGTCCCCTGCTTGCACATGGGACTGCAAGAAAAAGAAGAGAGAAATACAAGTTAATTAATAAATTATCTATTGAAATCGCTGCTATAGTACTGTGGAAGCAATGAGTTATATACAAACTAAATTCTAGAAATAAATTGTCGTGTTGACATTGATTTTCACAATAACGTAAATATGGAAAAGACATGGTTGTATCAGATACTCCATTTGTTCATAGTCATATTTCCGTGCCTTATATCCTTATGTTTTTCGAAATAATTGTATAAAAAAATTTGGAATCAAGAGAATAATGAAATAAGATTGCAGTCGAAATTAATACTAATTTACTTAAATGTGTTTCAGATGAAAACCACTTCATTAATATTAACCAACCTGAACTATCACACCACTATAAAAAAGAAAAGAAACTTGACAAATTGGGAATAATGGAAATCACCAATGTTCAAAGAAATAATTCATTAATTTTTAATTGAAAATTGTACTTTTCCACCCTCTGACTCTTAGTACGTTTGAGAATGAGCGGATGGAACATCCCAAATATTTTTAGAGTATTCCATATATTGGTAAATGTTTCCTAAAGTTTTAAAAGGGGCTGCTCCACCAATTGACTGGAAATTAACTGGAGAAGAGTTCATTCGAGCTTATTTTTATTAGCTGTGAAAACCGTACCAACCCTCACTCTCGTCAACTTCATGTTAAAAACTAAAGAACGACTGAGAATGTCGTTATCTGGCATTTCCTATGAGTGTAAGCTATACGACGGATTAAAACAAATACCATGCAATAAAGCCTAGTTGTTGGGGTTTGTAAACCAGTTTTCTCAGTATAAGTCCGGACATCATGAATATAACATTATTAGATGTTTTCCGGATTGAGTTCCTTCCATTATTGGTGCAAACGACGTAATTTGACGCGTTTATATTGAATGTGACTACGTCCTCTTGTTCTTTCCGTTCGTTACTACTAATATCCTAATATCGCTTTGGGATTTGTAGATATTTAGTGTATTTTCAAGCCACACAATGGGATCCTCAGCGGGTCCAGGTATTTTGTTGCATTAGGCTGTCGTCTTAGACAATATTGTGGCTCCCGCAAGATAACCTGTTCTCCCGTATTTATTAACTGTCGTGTAAACATAACAGATGACCTCACCACAAATGTGACGAAGGTTCAGCACCTCATTGGGCCATCGAAATATCTCATAGTGTCCATTCGAGAATAAATTCAATGGTGCTATAATTAATTCTTGTTGTGGTTGATATATGCTATTCAGTTAGGCACCTGAATATGGTTCTACTGAAACTTAAAATTTTTATAATGTATGTATATATATACTATCTGTCCGGCCACACCTTGAGGCTGAAAATTTTCATACAAAATGGAGAATGCGCAACTCCAGCTGCCCGGCTACACATTCTACAAATTTTATACAGAAACTACACAGCTTATTTTCACAATTATTTCTCATGAAAACCTTATCCACGAAAAAATATTTGAATTCGCAAAGTTTAGCTGTGATGGTCGAACAGTGTTAGAGTTTACTTGTGTTTTTAGCCATTGCATTTAGAAACACAGCTTTATTGAAAAGTTAATGTTTTGTCATAAAATTCATTACTTTCTCCATATGTTTTATGTATTATATATATATATATATATATATATATATATATATATATATATATATATATATATATATATATATATATATATATATATATATATATATATATATATATATATATATATATATATATATATATATATATATATATATATGGCACAGTTCTTTGTGTATTAGTTAGGCACGTGTGATGGTCTTGAGATTGATGACTAGGCGAATTAAGACGTCTAATTGGAAAATATGTATGAAGAATCAATAGCTGATAAAACATTCAAAATATAAGCAACATGTTAATTAGCCTCACTCAAAAAAATAATTAGAAGTGATGTGTTTAATACATTTCGTGTAGAATAATCTTAATTACGGTCGTCTATAGTCGTGAGCCTTCAATCTATTATACCAAAATACTGCCTCGTTTCATATTAGACAAAGCTCTTAGACTTATGAATTTTTTTCTGAACTAATAATCCTGAAAGTCATATATCTACTGCTGGTCTTTGTTTTATAGAATAGAGACTTTAAAGGTGGAAACTTTTCATCGTCATTCAACTTATGTGGTCACTTATCCATTTCCCTTCTTCCGGACAATTTAAATATGCTGTTCATTTAACCTTTCTTTCAAACATTTACAAACATGGGAGAGACACATATTATATATAGAGAGAGAGGAGAGAGAAACGTTTATTAATGGCCATCGACCTGGGGTCCTTCAGCCTATAACAGCAAATACTATTTTAATTTAAACATAAAAAAGAAAAAAAAAATTATAAATTTTCTAGTATTTTAAATGGGATATCTTCTGGATGTTGTATGATGTTCTTCATTTTGATAGAGGTCAGTTATGTCATCTAGCGCTTTAAGTTCGTTGAAAAACTTTTTGTTGAGAACATTAAATATATTATATATATATATATATATATATATATATATATATATATATATATATATATATATATATATATATATATATATATATATATATATATATATATTTGTTAAAAACAATTGTTTCGCCAAATACAGTGGCTCCATCAGACCAGTATTTCAAACAGTTTGAATGACTCGTCTGATGAAGCCACTGTGTTCGGCGAAACAATTGTTATGTTTGACAGAATAAAGTGAAAACCAAAGTTCTATTTACATTAATATGTATACAGGGTTGGACAATCTTGATGGGATTTTGGGGTTTAGGGTACTTCTACTATAGATAGCGAAAAAAGAATAGACATGTCAAGGGCTCAAGTCGTGATTGAGCTTTTTTGAAAGTCTGCATTCTTGAAAAATCGCCATATCTTTTCAATTATCAAAATTGGTTTTGAAGACGCTTTTTGTAAATTTTTTTTTGAGATGTCAAAATACATAAATTATTAAACAATGAAAATAATATCTGGCCAGCTGATATCTCAATTAAATGGTCATCGGAATCTTCTTTTTCCCAAAAAGCTTCCATTCCTCCACTAGAGAAGAAAATGCAAACGATGAGGTCAGACCAAGAAACACAAGTCCATTCGAAAGAATCCTTAAATAGCACTATTGATCTTAATCCACGACATAGAGTGAAAACCTGTACTACAATGGAGACCATAACTTCAGACAAACATGCTATCTTGGCATGCAAATCCGACAACCGAGCCGATAGTAAGTCCTTTCAGTTTTTGAAGGAACGACAAGTTGATACAAACAACTCGATAGACCCGTTGACTCCTCCTAAGGTCCGACAAACAAGAGAATCGCTTGATGTCAATGGTCGGTATCTAATGGCGAGATTGAGAGAACCAGCTGTTTTGTCATCCCTTAAGTTATTCCTAGCTTATCTCCACGACCAACCAGCATCTGTATACCACATGGGATACACTAAGACTAGTGTAAAAGTGTTTCTAGCGTCGGAGGGTCTGCCTACTGATCTTGCTGCCTTGCGGTCTATTTACTATAATTACCATGCTTTATATGGTATTAATCCAGTTGAAGTAGATAATGATCTTTCTACATTCAGATCATTTGTGTCCGGGGAGCGAAGAATTCACCTACAAATGCAAAGGGAGTACAATAGCCGCTATTTTTCTGCTACCTCACCTAAAAAGAATTTTTAGAAAATATGACGCGTTCGAGAGACATTTCTTCCTCAACTAGTGCTACTGTCGAAGCAGACGGTAAATTCAGTATGGTTCTAATTAATATTCAATCAATACGCAGAAAAACGGAGGAATTGTATTTGTTTTTGGAGGAGTTAGGGTTTCCCCAAATAGTCGCTATAACAGAACACTGGTTACAAGTTGGTGAACCTGTTTTTATTGAAAAATATTCAACAATTAGCAGATATGACCGCAATAATACAGCGCATGGTGGAACTCTGATTTTGTCCTTGGACGACAACTTTTCATCTGTATCCAAATATGATTTCTTACTGGCGGAGACTATATTTGAATTCTCAATAGTACATAACAAAAACATTGATTTGTTCATTGTTTGCATTTATAGAACGCCCACGTCAAATGTACAACTTTTCCTAGACTACCTTCTTAATTTGCTTGACGCATTGCCTAGAAAAAGTAGGAAAATCGTATGCGGCGATTTTAATATTGACTTTGCTGCTACATGTGCCTCTCGGAGATCTTTGGTGAATATTTTAGAATCATTTTGTCTCACTATGCATGTGGATTCGCCAACTCGAATCACCAAAACTTCTTCTACAATCATAAATTACATTGTTTCTGATTTTATTCCCCTTAATGTCGAACACAGGGTAATCAGTACGGACCTCTCGGACCATGAAGCGGTTCTTGCCAGTTTTGTGATCCCACAGACAGCTCCAAAACAAAACTGTCGAATGGGTCGAATTTATTCTCAAAAAAACTTTAATATGTTTTATAATGCATGTCTGTTTACTGATTGGCGTGGTCTATTTGAAGATACCGACTCTAAATTTTTAGACTTCATTAATAAGATGATTAAGTGTTTTGATACAGCATTTCCCCTTCGCAAAATAAAAACTAAGCGTCACAAATCTTGGACAACTAAGGGAATTTCATCTAAAAATATGAGATCGCTAATGTATATTAAAAAAATCATAGATAACCCCTCTATATTGAATTACATTAACAACTATAGGGCATTATACCGCAAAATCATTAAATCGGCTAAGCACAACTTCTACAATGTTCGCATCTCACAAGCTTCGAACTCTTCCAGAGAAACATGGTATATAATAAATGACTTAAGAGATAAAACCCGTTCCTCATGCTATGTTGATCCCAGCCCAGATGAACTGAATAATTACTTCGTGAATGTATGTAAGAATATCAATTCAAATATACTTCCGAGTTGTGATGCTCTCTCCTTCCTGCTACCATCTAAAAAAATTATGGACAGTTTCTTCCTGAGGCCAGTTGACACACATGAACTGATACAAACCATAAGCGATATACAAAATGAAGATTCATGTGGAAATGATGGCTTATCCATCAAATTATTTTTAAACATACCTGATACAGCCATCAACATTTTAGTCTCGTTGATTAATGAATCTTTTGAAGTTGGTCTCTTTCCCAATTGTCTGAAAACAGCCATTATTATCCCACTCCATAAGGGTGAAGAAAAAACTAAAACTTGTAACTATAGACCTATTGCTTTATTGCCTGCCTTATCGAAGATAGTTGAAAGGCTCATGAAATGCCGTCTCTTACCCTTCCTTCTCAAACATAATATTCTTACAGCACAACAGTATGGCTTCTTACCCACAAAATGCACTAATGACGCAATGTTTTCGGTTCTTAATGAAGTATATACATCACTCAATGACAAACTGTTCACAACTTCAGTTTTTTGTGACTTCGCAAAGGCCTTTCATTGTGTTAACCATGCAATTTTAGTACGAAAACTTCAGTTTTATGGTATAAGTGGGTCTCCTTCAGAATTGTTTAAATCTTACCTAACTAACAGGCAACAAACAGTACGAGCAAATGGTAAGAATTCAATAAATCTACCAATAGACAGTGGGGTACCTCAGGGCTCGGTTTTAGGACCAATTCTCTTTCTTCTTTTCATCAACGATATTGTGGACTTGAGAATAAGTGGTAGAATTACTTTGTTTGCTGATGACACCAGTGTAACTTGGAGTAACTCTGATATACAAGCCTTACAGTCAATCATAAGTAATGATTTGATGGCTATTAAGACCTGGTCTGATTCAAATGGACTTTGTTTCAACACAGATAAAACTGTAGTAATGTCTTACAGAGGAACCCTACAACCTGTTACCCTAAACAATAAAACAATTCAAACAGTGAACTCAGCGAAGTTTTTAGGTCTTTATATTGATGAGTCGCTCAAATGGTGTACTCATATAGACATATTAACAAAAAAATTATCTTCTGCATGTTTCGCCATCAAAACGGTTTCTAGAGAGCTTTCAATTTCTGCTGCGTTGTCGACATACTTTTCTTCATTCGAATCACACCTTCGTTATGGTTTGCCATATTGGGGTTCATGCAGCCTCTTCCAATTTGAGTCTGTTTTCAGATTGCAAAAGTTCGTTATATGTTCGTTATATGTTCGATCTGAGCAGAAGGACACATTGCGAATTCTACTTTAAAAAATTCAAAATTCTAACCCTTCCTTCACTATTCATATTCGAATCCGTCTGTTTGGTTCGCAAACACATTCATAACTTTTCAGAAAGACCAAATCATAGATATCCCACAAGAAATTCAGATACAGATATTTATTTAATAACGCCCACCTCCGTCTTAGCAAAAAACTCCTTTACCTACAATGCCGGAAAGTTATACAATCATCTACCATTGGAGCTAAAATCCTTGAGTACGTACAAAAAGTTCCGAAGTTCGACTAAGGCTTTTCTTTTGGAGAGACCATTTTACTCAGTAGCAGAATTTTATTCTGTAACTGAATTTCACAATGTAACATAGACCCTTGAGATCCACATTTAGTAGCAACATATATTAATGTTTTGTTTTTGTTTGTTTTTTTTTTTTACAATTCAATATGTAATATACAAAATTTTATATCTGTATGATAAGTTTAGTTGACAAATATGTTGATTCTTAACATATGTTTATACATAATTGACTGATAAATGTTTTTCTATTTTGTTCTTCTATTCAATAGATTCTTGTTTTGTTTAACGATTGAAAGTGTGTTTTGTTTGATTAGTTATCATTGTTAAATTTTATTTTTAATTTTTTATAGGTATGTGCTTTGTCGACAAAATTTTGTAATTTTATAGGACAATAAAGCTGTTTCACTCTCTCTCTTTCATTCAGTTTTTGAGATATAACAAACTTAGATATTTTTCTTATGGAACATTTTCTTCAAAATGATGTATCACACGCAAGGTTTTTATCATTGGATTTTTCAAAATTTCACGTGTTTAAAAATTACCATAGTTGGCTTCGAATTTGACATTGAGTGAAACAGAAAAAGATATCATTTTTTCAAATCAAGTGAGACATGCATTCAAAACTGCTTTCAAAACTAAGTTTTATCAAAGTGAGCTATAATAAAAATAAAAGTTCTTTGGGTATATCAACCTACAAATATTGGTATGGTTACATAAAAAAACTTACTGTTGTCATTTTCTAGCAAAAATTTATGAAAATGTTTCAACATTTCGAAAAGTATGATACGCTCAAGTAAGTGTCTTATAGAGACGAATGAAAATATAGCTTCATCATTGCGAATGTATCATTAGCGATATCCAGAGAGGAACTGCGATTATTTGCAATCTGGTGAATGTTAGAAATATCTAGTTGGTTATCGCAAAGGATTGAAACAATACAAATATTTCGGCCTTATAAGGGCTTCGTCAGTATTTTTTATCGGTCGCTTGTGACAAACCAAATTAACGTTCTTCATTGTAATCTCCTATGTAGACTGTAGGGTTATCAGTTCGGCTTACTATAGATTTTTCCTATCTATCTGTATATATATATATATATATATATATATATATATATATATATATATATATATATATATATATATATATATATGCCGTTTACTCTACTATTGATGGTATACATACTGATAAGACGATAACTAGAAATTTTTCTCCTGTTCAGAAGGTTTTCTTCTGATTCTGAATGTGTCTCTTGGATGGCCAAGACGTCAATTTCATAGCTTAGTAGTATTTTTGAGAGGGTGTCTCCTTTTGATCGACTAATTCCCTCAATATTTAATTGGTATATTTTTAATGTTGGACCAATATGCCTCGTCAGTCGGCACTGATAAGTGCCGTTGGTGAAGTCTCTTTTCTGCATGTCCAATATATATGTCGTATTGTTAGCCAAGAGAGTATAGTAATGCTATTTTGGCTCCCAAAGTTGAAAAATCTTTCTCGTTATCCAGGGTGCACCACGAATAGGCGATCTATCTTTACACCCCACCATTCGAAAACAGTTGTCTGCTGTTTTCACCTCAATAACCGACAGGTAAATGAAATCCTCCAGGTGGAATTTAATGGAAAAATCTTAAGGCTAACGACAAGGCTGAATATTTGGGAATGACACTAGACCGTTCGCTCACTTTCGGCCAGCATTTGACAAACACAGCGCTAAAGATTAATGCCCGGAATAACATAATATCAAAATTGGCAGGAACTACCTGAGGAGCTCCTGCTGGAGCACTACGATCGACGGCCCTGGCTTTGGTGTACTCAATTGCAGAATATTGTGCACCAGTATTGTTGTATAGTGCCCACGCAAAAAAAAAGATACCCAACTCAATCAAACTATGAGAACAATTTCTGGCGCTACACTGGCTTCCGGTACTAAGTACACATCTTATAGAAAAGAATACTTGAAGACCATAGCCAACTAACAGCTACTTATTCATCAGGATATCCCATATATATCCGGTCATCACTTTCGACTTAAATCTCGACACCCACCATTAAAATATGCGATGGAGATGCGTGAGAACTTTGATGTGTTCGATAAATGGAGTGCATCTTGGTTGGACAGTTCAGAACAAGATTATATTCAAATAACCGACCCAGCTTCTCAAGGTTTCAAAGGTTCTGATTTGCCTCGTCGATTATGTACAAGATTGAATCGGGTGAGAACCGGCCACGGCCGATGTGCTGATTCCTTCCATGCGTGGGGTATTGCTGAAAACTCCCGTTGCAACTGCAGTGCTGAGAGACAAACCATCCGCCATATTGTAGCAAAATGTCGCAATCATGTCTACCATGGACGCCTTAATGACTTCGTGGAGTGTACACCAGATGCTATTGGATGGTCAAACAATTGAAAAATAGAAATATAGTCATATATGTTATGAATTGTCTGTTCAAACGTTATATATTGTCCTTCATGGTAATCTGATGACCTAACTTGAAAGTGTGTCAAAACTTACCACGACGCATCTGCTAGACTTGTCCAGTTTATGCCCCGTCAGTCAGAAAAGTCCAAAATAAACGAACTTCATGGCTACCTCGTTGAAATTGTTTCGTTAAGTCAAAATTCAAGAAAACAGGACAAAAAAACTTGTGTCTATTAAACGTCACCTGTTTTTTCAAATAACTATTTCATCGAAATTGAATAATTAGCGGAACGTCAACAATTCTAAACAAGTTTTATTCGTTTATAGTGTGAGTTATTGCTGAAAGAGAAAATAAATGACCCTTGAATTCCCACTGCGGAGAACTTGGGCTACCCTCACCTTCCGTAAGCCGAAAAATAAATTCAAATCAACCTTAATTTGCGAATAAGGAGAACACTCCTCCTAAAAAATACGTTCTTTCAGTCATCGATAAATATAAAGATGCTGAAACAAGAATCCAATTAGTCGATGGAGTTGACGATATAGTTTACATTGAGAATGTAAATGTATTTCAAACAAGCAAATTGCAGAAAAGCTAATTCAGACCACGTGACTCGATCTGTAGGGAAAATACTCGCATTGATTGAATGGACTTTCCAGGGGGTGAGAAATATCAATGCGCGTATTTTCAACGAAGGGTTTATTTGGTTGAACCTTCAGGAAGATTCTGATTCAGTATACCCTCATCATGTTGCTTTATTGAAATGCTGTTACATGCACGTGTATCTGAAATGAGATCAGACCTCTTTACGTGAACTTCAAGCTCGAGATCCGTATATTTAATAAAATATTTTGCCACAGATACTCGTAGGTTACTTAGCAGCATTTACTCACTTCAAGAACATTTCAAATGGCAACAAATATTAATGTAACTTGATTCAAGAAGTACTTCTAATCATTCCCTGTCAATTATATAAAACAAAATTGAATGAGTGAACAGAAAATAATTTGTGTAATTACTTAAAATTTTTATTTTTTTTACTTATACTCATTTTCTCGGAAATTTGATAGTGTAGTTGTAACACATATTATTAATGAATTTCCAACTTTCCGCACGGCTTCATGCCAAACGTCACACTGCTCCATGCGTCCAATATGCTCAAAAAAGGGAACAATGCCTTCTCTTCAAATTAATGTATATATAGACTAGTAATGACAGTCTATTGAAGTATGAAAAATGAATTAAATGACATGTTAACGTTCCTTCAAGAAATTAGTGTAACAATATTATGTTCAGAAATGTCAAAGCTATTTTACTCTTTCAAAAGTTATCCAAAAAAAAAACAATCAATAACCTTTCATTACTTATAAAAGATAAATATATATATATATATATATATATATATATATATATATATATATATATATATATATATATATATATATATATATATATATATATATATAAATTTTAATAAATCGCAAATCATGCTCCGTGTAAGAGGCACTTAATATTTATATTTTATTTTATGACTTTTTATTCTAATGTGTACATTTCAAACCATTTTCGGAATACCCCTCGCAATGCCCTTTTATATTGATAATAAAGTAATATCTGATATAAGTATACTTTTTTATTTACCTAGCAAGTTGCTTCTTGACATATGGCAGAGGCGCATGTGTAATATGAAATTATTTATTGAAAATTCCATGAAACTAATTTAGGTGATGAGACCGGCTGGAGTGATTTAGCTATTTTTAGAATATTCGTCATACCTACTCCGCATCAAAATTTTAATTTGAGAAAAATTGGAAAAATTTGTCTCCAAGAATATTTTTACTTGGGTAGAACTAAAAGTCCTTCTATTTAAATGAAGTTGAAATGCTCTTCATTCGTTACCCCACCACTAACGAAAAACTAGACCGATTTGACTATTTGCTGTTTCAAAATGTTCGTAATAGTCCGTGTTAGATTGTACGGATGGAAAAATTGGAAAAGTTCATCAGACAATTTCAGGAAAAATTGGTCGTTCTTTTTTAAAGTTGGATACTTCTACTGTTCGTCGTTTCTTGAGAAAATGGCTAAACAGATTTGGCTAATTAAGACCACGAAAGCTGGAACTATATCTAAAATGATTTGAATGATTTTCCTATTGATTGGGAAACCGATAAATTATTAATTTTCTGGAACAAATTGTGATTGAACATTTCATATGCTGAAGTATATTTAGTTAATTCAGAGGTACATTTTTGTAAATAAGAACATTTCAAATGGAGGAAAGCACATTGAAGATTTGAAATGATGTATACGTCGACAGTCTTAAATAAAATAAACTGTGTCTTATGAAATATATTCAGCTCAGGCCGGCAAGACGACTTAGTATTCCATATGTCGTTGGATAGCTTGTTATAAGAACGGCATAAAAATAAATATCTGGTGATAATTGTGAGTAACCTACAATGAAACAAGAGGAGCTGAAAGAAGTAATTGGTTTCCCAGTTTACCCCCGAAACAATAACAAAACTCGTCTAGCATAATTTTCGAGATGAAGAACGTGATATAAATTGAAATTATCATCAAGTCAGCAGTTATTACTCTCCCTTAAGTCCCTGGAGATATCGGAGAGTATATTGTATTATGTGCATTTTTCCAGATTGAATGAATTATTGGAAAATTTAATTATTTAAGTGATAAGATAAACTTGAGAAGTACTGTTTCTCAGCATTTTCTATAAAATTGGTCTACTTCAAAAATGACATATAAACTTATAATGAGAACTCCACATCCATGTTTCGGGATACTATCCTATTTTCAAGAATCTGACAGCTGCTTTAAATATAGAAAAAACTGCATGCAGATCATGAATGGCTTTTTCTGCTTCTTTGGGATAATACGTTCTTGAAATATAAATGGAAAACAATATACTCTGTTTTTTATTAATATTTTTATTCAATTAATTGCTACTGTACTTTTATTCCTAAGTTCACTGAAGAAGAAGGATACAGATACATTATAGGATTCATTTGATTAATACAGCCTAAGCATTCGCATTTGTAAGTTTGCAAACAGTGACTAACATAAGCCATGAATAAAAATTTTATAAAAACGCATAGTAGACTAGTCTACGCCGGGGTTTGAATCCGAAACTTTGTGAATTAGATATCACTCGGCTGAGTAGCTTCGTTTGAAGCACAATCTCATCTGAGTAATGCTGGTGAATATTTTTTTGATATAATGATATCATTTCCGAATAAAGAATGAAATAACATACATAATAGCTCAGTTATGCTGAAATAAATCTGTGCAAGATTGTGATGAAATATGTGTGGGGATTTCGAGTAAAATATATCAATTTCGATGAACCTGCTAGGACTCTACAGCGTCGAAAAACATTTTTGCTGAATACAGAATTTGTGTATTTGTATAGAGTGGTGAAGAATTTTTTTTATCACGCTCAGAATTATGATTAAGAATGATAAAGAAATTATGGTGACTTGAATAAAACACATCACTTTGGGTATTGCTGAGTTTCAACAGAGGATTAATTAAATTCCAACGATTCATGGAACGAAAATATTATTTTAAAGTAAGTTTTCATCTTTCAAAATATTTACATTTTGCTACTTTTGCCTGTAATTTTGGATTTTAATTCCCTTGAATTTTTTCCATTATTACTGTTTATGTACAAGATGTGACATAAGTTTGACGCATATAATACCTCACTTTTCGCATTCTGATTATCGAACTTGTTAGCTGAGCATAGAAGTTTGCTATTTAGCATTCGAAGGGTCCTGGGTTCAAACCCTGGGTTTGCTGAGAGTTTTTCTCACATATTTAATTATGGCGTAGGTAAGTTACTGCTTGCAAATTCTCAAAGACAAATTCTGTGCTAGAAATCATTCTCTGAACCTCACCTCACCTCCTCTATTTCATAAATTATTCGATCTCAAACATCCTTAACCTATCCGAAGAAGGCATATAATAAAACTAAATTTGAATTTACTACGTTTATTACCACAAAATATTTTGAAAAATATAACACTGCGATTGCAATTTCGGTCACTAGACCATCATCGGGCAGATTGAGTTTAGAACTGAAAACATAATTATAGATTTGCGCTTACGGGTGGGAAAGAATTATTGCCGGTACCTAAATAGACAAGAGGAACATATTTCAAGAAGGGCTAATCGAGCGAATTTCCCAAATTGGTACAATACAATGTTCTTTAGAAAAATCGTTATTGTTTGAATACACTAAATATAGGAGAAGATATCAAGTCAATCTGGTCGTTCAGCAAGATATCTTTTGCATTATGATTGAGATTAAATGTTTCTAATGTATCAACGTATCTATGCCAAAAACTTATATGGGATGCTTTTTTCACGTGTTTTTTTATGAGTAATTGCTTGTTTCAAGGGCACCGCGAGACAATTAGATCATTTTTTGAATTATATTAATAGCATTGATAGGCGCCAGGCCTATGACTCCATCAAAAGAGAGAAGCTCTATGAAATAATGAACGAATTTGTGATACCAGGGAAATTAATCAGACTAATCGAAGCAACTATGACGGAGACGGTTGCGCACGTAAGAATACAGAACCAGCTGACGGACCCTTTCGAAATAACACAGGGTCTAAAACAGGGCGATGGGCTGGCCCCAATGCTTTTCAACATTAGCCTGGAGTATGTCATAAGGAAAATGACAATCAATCCAATGGACAAGCTGAGCAATAAATCCTCCCAAATAGCAGCATACGCAGATGACATCAACATAATGGGACGATCAATGACAACGGTAAAAGAGATATATGTAGACCTGGAAAACAAAGCCAGCGAGGTAGGACTAACAATAAACGCGGATAAGACAAAAGTCCTAACGCAAACACGCTCAACCAGAGTTCTGCAAAACGTGACTGTAGGTGATGACAACTTGGAGAAAGTAACAAATTTTACTTACCTGGGAGCAAACATATCCAAAGATGGAAGTGAGGAACCGGAGATCCGAAGAAGAGTAGCCCAGGCAAACAGAGCGTACTTTGCGCTCCTATACATATTCAGATCCCGTGATGTATACCCAAAGAACAAGATCAGAATCTATAAGAGCATCATCAGACCCATAATAGTATATGGATGCGAAACATGGGTCCTAACACAGAACATGGCAAACTATATCAACGCTTTTGAAAGGAAAATTCTGAGACGCATTTTTGGACCAACACAAGAAGATGGAGAGTGGAGATCAAGGTACAACCACGAGTTATATGAAAAATATAAAGAGATCTCCATATCTAGATTCGCCAGAATACAAAGATTACGATGGGCTGGTCATGTAGTTAGAATGGAGGAGCAAAGGATGCCTAGGAGTGTTCTGGAAGCGAGAATGGAGGGGCGCAGACCGGTAGGAAGACCCCGGAAAAGGTGGCAGGAAGAAGTCGCAGAGGACGCAAAAAACATCCTAAACGTCCGCAACTGGAAGAGAGCTGCCATGGACCGAGATGGATGGGGAAGAAAACTAAGGGAGGCCAAGGCCCGAAGCGGGCTGTAGTGCCATTAGAGAGAGAGAATAGCATTCACCCAAATATAACGTTCAAAATTGAAAAATAATTGGATCGGCAGATAAATTTCTTGTATTTAACTATCTCTCATAATAATAATACTTTGAGTTTCGATATATATAAAAAACCAACTTTTACGGATATATGTATTCCTTCGGATTTAAATAATCCTCCTTCCCATAAAAATTCAGCTTTTGATTCAATGATCCACAGAGCGTTTTCAATTCCATTATCCGTAACAAATTTAGCAAAAGAAATTTCGACTATATAAATAATTGCTTCAAATAATGGTTTTCATACAAGTTTGAAAGATAAAATGATAAAAAGAAACGTAGTCAACTAGCGTACAACAGCATATATCCTCAATTGAAAGTAGAAAAATCGAAAAAATTCACATCTTCAACATATTTTGGTCCTCTAACAGAAAAAAGTTGTCATACCTAAATGTAATATTAAAATTGCTTTCAAACCTAGCCGAAGATATCACTTCAAAATTTGAAAGTTCAGGAGTTTATAAGTTGATTTGTCCTGTATGTAAAGGAGTGTATATAGGTCAGACTGGTCGATCGTTCAAGACAAGATTCAAAGAACACCAACGATCTTTTTTGAAAAATAAAACGGATTCAACGTTTTCAAATCATTGCCGTGAAAACCACCACCCATTTCCACAAATAGACAATTTTCAAATCATGCACAAATTACCGAAAGGAACCAAACTTACTTACTTAGAATCATTAGAAATTTTTAAACTCGATCATAATGCAAAAGATATCTTGCTGAACGACCAGATTGACTTGATATATTCTCCTATATTTAGTGTATTCAAACAATAACGATAGTTCTTAACTCAATCTGCCCGATTATGGTCTAGTGACCGAAATTGCAATCGCAGTGTTATATTTTTCAAAATATTTTGTGATAATAAACGTAGTAAATTCAAATTTTGTTTTGTTCATCATGTTAAATTATTACGTAGTAAAGACGGATTCCATCATCTATTCAAATATAATAAACCGTTAAAATCAACCATTTGTTTTTCTAATAATATTGTTATGGGTTTTAACCAAGTAACTGCCAGATCAATTCAAAAGAAATAGGTACCTACTTGAATGAGAAATTGGAGAATTAACACTTTCGTTCCTCTCATTTTTTTCATTTCTTCTATTTGCCTTTATCACAGAATAGCAACTTCATAATCATGTACCGAAAATAACATTTACGAAAATGGTAGAATTCCAATACTTCGGAAGTATACTACTCGCAAAAATATAATAATGACTCATATTTCCCGGAAAAGAATCTTCAATTATATCATAGAAATCTGTATGCCAAATTTTTATATCAGTTCCGGACGTGATCCCTCCTCTGAAATATCCCACGCCTTGATCGACGCTTGAGAATTTAATGAATCTTGGAAAATCTGAATTTGTCCAAATCGCTCGCCGCGCCGAAGATACGAGAGAATATTATTGTCGATTAGGAATAACGAGGCGAGAGAAATAAAAAATTCAATTATACCCAAAGTTATTGAAATCGGGACTGCGGTACGTGACCATTTATCACGGAGCGTTTGAGTAGCGGCTGCTATTAATTAGCAAAATCGACACAAGGTACGAAATAACTGGATTGTATTTCATCTGATGTTTAAACGCTGGTGTAGACATGGCTGCGTTCCTCCCTTGTGACGGTAGGAAGATATTCCCGAACCCCCGGTGGCTTTTCGGAGGGTTTTCGCCCGTGATGTGGTATTTTCGACAAGATTCTCGGCCGGCAATGTATTCAATTATTAAAGCACCTACCTGAAAGCTCTTATTAGGGTGGTCAGCTCGTGTTCTTATAACGTTAGGGCCAATTTCACACGTTGATTCTTTGTACATCTACATTTATATTTCAGATGAGAATTTATGCAAATGCTAAAAATATATTCGGAGTACGTAAGATTCTCTTCATGTTCCAGAATAATTAACAACCAGGCATTTTTTCCTCTCGACACGAGAATTGAAGGAAATAAAATGTAACGGAAATGACAATGTATTAAAATATCGCATAATTTTCATCAACTTCAGGGATTTGTATCCGAGATGATGGATGAAAACGGAATATGCATCAATTTTTTATATCAAGTTGAATTTGAAATAAGTGAAGGGAATGATAAAGTAAATTAACAACTTTTGAGAGTAAGTAAACGAAAAACTAATTTATATTACGATATATATATATATATATATATATATATATATATATATATATATATATATATATATATATATATATATATATATATATATATATATATATATATATATATATATATATATATATATATATATATATATATATATATATATATATATATATATTCAAATACGACATTCGTGGCTTTTTCAAAACTTTTGAAATATTGGAATTTCTTTGACTAAATTTGATTTAAAATTTTGATAAAACATTGTATTGTTTTTTAACTATTCAAATTTTTTCAAATTAATGAATGTCAAAGAAATTTCAATATTTCAAAAGTTTTGAAAAAGCCACGAATGTCGTAGAGAAACGCTAACTTTTTAAGAGATTCACCAAGCCTGTTATAGCTGATAATTTTCAGAAAGTTATATTTATATATTTATATATATATATATATATATATATATATATATATATATATATATATATATATATATATATAGAGATATATATAAATATATATATATATATATATATATATATATATATATATATATATATATATATATATATATTTATATATATATATATATATATATATATATATATATTATATATATATATATATAGCTTGGTATGAAATAAAATAGTTTTCAGGAAAGTTTCTTCAGAATTTACTAAAACACTATAAATATTCTTATCAGGGCCGTGTTCAATGTAACATTTTGAAATAATAACATATGATAAGAACAAAATATGATATCACCAGTATCCGAAATATGTGCATCATCATTATGCAGAATTGCAAAGGATTCTAGTAATTTTGTAGATTAATCCGTTCTATATATATATATATATATATATATATATATATATATATATATATATATATATATATATATATATATATATATATATATATATATATATATATATATATATATATATATATATATATATATATATATATATATATATATATATATATATATATATATATATATAAATAAATATATATATTTTTTTAAATAATAATAACGTTTATTTGGGTCCCAAAAGCAGTGAGATCTCTGGTTACAGGACCTAATAAATAATTTACAACAATAAAAAATAAAAATCAAATACAAAAACAAAACAAATTCTTGCTTCGTTCCCTAACCTATTCCACATAAAACAAAATCTAATTTCTTTGTACAAGTTAAGTTAAAATACATATATGTATATATGTTTTAGAATTATTTGTAATTTGTAAAAAATAATGAAATCAAAAACTAATTATATCTTCAATATAGAATTCTCAGGAATAATCTTGTACTCGTAATAAGGAAAATTACATAGTTCTCATATTGAAGAATTTATCATTTTCTCAACCTAAACATGCCGTCTGCGTTAACAGACTACAATAAGTAATATCCTTTCAAAGCAGAAACATAATTTGGACATTTTTAGATGGCAGTGGTGAAATTTGAGAGTGTAACGAAAAGAAAAAATATTAATTAATAAATATGGATGAAACAGAAATTGTAGATAGAGGGTAAGAAAACAAATTGAAATTTATGGGAAAAATTTCTGGAAATATAACTAAAATTTTTCAATCACAAATTAAGCGTTTTTTCTTTATCTGTCTGTGTTATGCTCTTCTTATAAATTGGTTCAGTTTGTAGACAATTGCGTAAGTGAAATTAACTTTTGGCGAAGAGCTCACAATATTTATATGGAAGATTTTCAGCAGAAAATTTTTCAATAAAGTACCCTAAAAACCAACACTATATTTACTACAAATATGAAAACTTCGATAATATGAAAATTTCTGTTTTGAAGGTTAGTGAACTTCGAGGACTGTCCCTACTTTTTATTTTAAATATTGATATTATAGTTTCGGATGTTGTAATTCTTTTCTCGGAAATTCCATCCTATTTTCCTATTATTTTAGATTTCAAAAATCTCAATTAGTTTTTGAGATATTCGCAAAAAACCAAACCTCACCTGTTATTTTTTTCAGTATATAAAAAATATTTCTTAGCTATATAATACGTTAGTACATTGAGTCATAATATTTCGAGTTATTAGTGCATATTGATAGATTATGTGGTGGCTAATGACAATAAGAGTCAAGGTCAAAATGGACAAATCAGTCCTTCATCGAATTTTAAAAAAAAGTATGAAATAACCCGAATTGCAAAAATTATTTGGCAGGATCTTGATCATGTGAATTACAAGTGAAATTTAAGCGTCGTATAAAACTGCCAACTGCCCCAGGAGAACGAAGCCATCGTTTTTGTTCTCCCTTAGAAATTTTATCTCAGGTAGTGTTTTTATATTCCGCTTACCCTTTTCAAATCTGAGGCATCATGGGTATGCAGATACTGAAACGGTAAAATATGCCTGTATGTAATTTCTTCTATTTGCAGTCCTGCAAGCGTTTTGTTTTTATGTTGAATCTACGTCTGCTCTTGCGCTATGGATTATTCTAATATTTGAAATTCTAATGAAAATATTTGGCTTGAATAAAATGTTTTTCCGTCTGAAACATTACCATGTTTTTTTTCGAGCAATAAATTAGTTAAATGTAACTGTGTTTGAAAATGCACAACCTCTCAATATGAAACGGATATGAGAAAAATATACGGTAATTTTGGAAGTTCATTATCACATAATACACTCCAGACACTTAGCGAATGAAAACTAGGTCAAAAAACGTGTAACAGTCACGACAACTTTGGTAGTTGTGCGAGTCAGCTGTATTCGTATTGGCACAGCTATCAATATCACACCATTTTTAAAGTAAAAAACTAAAATCTGTCTTTGCTAGTTCGAAACCATCAGTTTGGTGGTCATTTAATGAATATCAGGTACTTTTGTTTCTTTTGATGTTATTTTACCTGATATTACTTTCTCTTCACTAACTGGTATCAGAAAAAGTGATTCTATTTCAATTGAGGCTATTATTTTTCCAGAATATTTTATTGAACATCCATTTATATATATATATATATATATATATATATATATATATATATATATATATATATATATATATATATGTATATATATATATATATATATATATATATATATATATATGTATCTATATATATATATATATATATATATATATATATATATATATATATATCTATATATATATATATATATATATATATATATATATATATATATATATATATATATATATGTATGTATGTATGTATTTAATAATATATTTATTATTTTGAAACGCACGTTTCGGCTCTATAAAATCTTCTTCAGACACTTTCCAACGTTGTTTTCCTAATGCCTGGAAATATTCTACTCCCGAACGTGTTTTTGATATTTCAACTAATGCGACGGGGCGTTAACAATTTCTCATTAAGACGTATTTTTCTACGTCGTTAGGAAAATATCAGATATGAATAAAACATCAGCACAGTTACAATCTCATAAAATGAACGCTGACCAATTAGAGATATTCGTCGTGAATTACAAGGGTAACCGATTTACAAGAATCGTACCTTGAGATAAAATTGACGATTGTCCTTTCAGCACCTGTATATTGGTACATTTATCGAATGAATCCGTACCTTGAAGCGTCTACCGGAAAGAATCAATGGATTATCCAATGCATACAAATGAACGCAAAAGTGAACTGTTGAATTATTCTTTCTATCGAATCCTCAGTTTCCTCTCTATATTATTTGTAGCAGTACGGACTGATTCTCCGGGATCGATAACGACCGCCCGGAGTTATTAAGCGCCGCCGACTTTATTTAAATATGCCCCTCGTTTTATTATTGGAGATAATCTAGAAGAGATAAAAATCGGGTTAAAATACGCTTCAAGCTTCTGCAGTTAACGCGTATAAAGTTTATCTTGTTAAAGTCGTCGCAACCAGTTAACTTATTCCGGATCCCGTATATCTGCAGGTGGCGTAAACAGATCACCAGAAACGGATCAAGATATATTATGCATTATGATTCATTTCATAACTTTCGCAAATTGGATTAAACTTTAATTAGGAAATAAATATTTACGATCCCGGTTTTCCATTTCTCACTGTCATACACTCGGAGGTAATGATCGTTCAAGTTCTCCAATCCCGCATTCATTTCTGCTTTCCATTTCTGGAAATTTTCAACCGAAGTAGTACAACTTATTAAACTTATTAAACGATGGGGATATTGCACAACCGAAAGAGATAAAGCCGGTTGGATTAAATAGCGCAAGAAAAAATGTGGGGCCATCATCATCAACGATATCTAATATATATATATATATATATATATATATATATATATATATATATATATATATATATATATATATATATATAAATATATATATATATATATATATATTCAATTAAGTAAGTAACTTCCGATCATATGTGTTTTATCGATATCCGTTGGAATTTTTAAAATCGGAGCAGATCCCAACTTTTTGTCGTGAGACTATAACCCCTTTAGCCTCGCCTCGGGGTAATAACGCGAATAAAGCTGAAATACATTAATAAAGGGGCTTGAAATATCAACTAAATGGTATAAATATCTAACTGAAATTTAAAAATATATAAATATCTTTTAAGTTTAGATGAATCCTTTCGGAATGCTGTTTACTATTTAGTATCATCTTTTTACGAAGAGTATAACCTATTATGTAAAATTTTAGTTAAACTGAAGTATTACAAGTAGATATGTACACGTACATAAATAGATCATATAGAACTTAAATAAGCATATAAAACTGTGATACGCATACAATTAGTATATCTATCATGACACGTAGTTATGAAGTAATTAGGGACAATTTTTCATGTTGATACTTGAATTTAATAATATTGTTGTTGAGATAAGTATGTTAAATCTAACAAAGAGTAGAAACAAACATTTTGTAAACTAAAATAGTTAAATATGTACTCTAATATTTCCAATGCCACTGTTACTACACTGTTGAAGTTTGTAAGACTTTCCAAGTGAAAACCTACTGAAAATTGTTGTTAAAACAAAAAGGGGTGGCTTGTTCTATACTTTGGAAGAATATTTTACTATAGCATAACGTAACGTATAACTCTTTTGCGTATTTTATGATTGTATACTCTGTGTATTTGATTTGATAGCCGATAGCTAATTTATATTGTGTGATGTATTCAATTTTCCTTTGACGTGTTTTTATACCAATTAGGTCCTTTTTAATGAATAAATTCGAGTTGGTTAGAAATGATTATAACATAAAAAATTAAATGAACCAGCCGTATGGATGCGTGTAACCAGAGCGAGCAAGCTGCAATCTGAAGTACCGATCCGGGAAAAAAAAAGGAAACGCACGTGTTTCATTCCCTGAAGTATGTGTCAGGGAGGCGGGCAGCTTGAGTTTAGGATTAACTCCTTCAGCCAGATCAAAGGATAAAAGGATCTTGTAATGTACAAGTGCATTAAGGATAGGTGAGACGGGATATTTATGGAACATAGGAGGGGTGGGTAGGGTTCAGAGGATTAATACTGGCCCAGCATTTTCCTTGTAAGTTTGCAAGCAGTGACTTACATTACCATGAGGAAACCTCTGGAAAAAACTCATGGCAGACCAGTCGGCCCCGGGGTTTGAACCCGACACCTCCCAAATACTAGCCAGCGTACGCTAAGTATTCGACTGTCTAGCTTGGTCATTCCAGAGTAGAAAAAAAAAGGAAACACACGTGTTTCATTCCTCCCTGAAGTATGTGTCAGGGAGGCGGGCAGCTTGAGTTTGGGATTAACTCCTTCAGCCAGATCAGAGGATACACTTGTATGTACAAGTGCAATAAGGATAGGCGAGACGGGATATTTATGGAACATAGGAAGTGTGGGTAGGGTTCAGAGGATTAATACTGGTCCAGCATTCGCCTTGTAAGTTTGCAAGCAGTGACTTACATTACCATGAGGAAACCTCTGGAAAAAACTCATGGCAGACCAGTCGGCCCCGGGGTTTGAACCCGACACCTCCCAAATACTAGCCAGCGTACGCTAAGTATTCGACTATCTAGCTTGGTCATTCCAGAGTAGAAAAAAAAAGGAAACACACGTGTTTCATTCCTCCCTGAAGTATGTGTCAGGGAGGCGGGCAGCTTGAGTTTGGGATTAACTCCTTCAGCCAGATCAGAGGATACACTTGTATGTACAAGTGCATTAAGGATAGGCGAGACGGGATATTTATGGAACATAGGAAGTGTGGGTAGGGTTCAGAGGATTAATACTGGCCCAGCATTCGCCTTGTAAGTTTGCAAGCAGTGACTTACATTACCACGAGGTAACCTCTGAAAAAAAATCATGGCAGACCAGTCGGCCCCGGGGTTTGAACCCTACACCTCCCAAATACTAGCCAGCGTACCTAATATACTCGACTAACTAGCTTGGTGCCCATCCGGGCCTTGACGCACACTTTTATTGAAAGAGAACAAACAGTCCTCAAATGAGGACGTGTCATCTGCCGTTGAGTCGAATTAACTTGGGACAAAAAAATGAACGAAGAATGAAATACAGAATGCAACGTCGGTTATTGTCCGGCGTAAAATTGGTTGATGTAGAAAGAGGAATATCGCGGTTTCCGAGCAGAATATGATCGATACGTTATCTCACATTGGCAGTATCACGTCATCCGAACATGATATATCACAGAGATTGAGCCACATGTTTCCGCAAGTTGACAAAAAAAAATTGGAACAATGTTGCTCCCGTCGAACTTTCTGCAGGAAGCGAAGGTCCTTTATAATGTAGCATCGTATAATTGTGGTGTGACCCTTTAAATTATACGGTTGACTTTGTATTAAAAGATATTATCCCAGAAAGTATAAATACTGTCTGTTTGCCAAGTTTCATTGTACTGCACCGTTCTGTGTAAAAAAACCCCTAGATTTCGTATCTATATGCGCTCTAAATTTTCACATCTCAGTAATCACGTCTTTATATTGCGGTGAAAATTATATTTTATTATAGTCGAACAAATCATTTCCGAATGAATGGAAATAAGCCAGTGGGTCTGGCGGAAATATGAACAATCATTTATTCGAAAATGATATTTCAGGAGAGAATGAATAAATTTTCTGACGGAATTTTTGAGAAACCTGTAATGAACTCTCCTCGGTTCACTTTGAAGTATATATTATGATGAAAAGAACAAAACTTGAATTTAGAATGTTTATTGTTACAAAAATACTTCGAAATATAAAACTGCGATTGCAATTTCGGTCACTAGACTATCATCGGGTAGATTGAGTTAAGAAGTAAATACATAATTATAGATTTGAAGCTTAAGGGTGGGGAAGAATTATTGCAGTTAACTAAATAGACAAGAGAAACATATTTCAAGAAGTGGTTTTCCCAAATTGGTACAATAAAATGTTCTTAGAATATAATTATTGTTTGAATACACTATAGGGACAAATCAATTTAGTCGCTCAGTAAGGTATCGCCTTTTGCATTACGAATGAGTTTGAAAATCTCCATTGATTGTAAGTATTGACTTAGTAGATAGTAATAGAATATAATTATAATAAACTGACCTAAATCGAAATGAAAAAAAAATGGAGGTCTTCTTAGGTGTGCGTCTGAGTTGGGAGGGGTTGACTAAAATCAATAGGGATAACGTGTAGGCAAATATATGGATTTGAAAATTCAAAAGGTTGCTGGAATATGTGATTTTTACTTATGTGGTGAGTGGTCCAGATTCTGTTTTTCGATTCATGTGGAATTTAAAATATTCTTTATACCTGGAGCGATGGGCGTTCCAGTTTAACCCAAGAATCATTTCATAATCATAACTTCATAAAGAAGAAAAAACTAACTTTTCACAGGTTTAAATTAAATTTAATGGGTAAACGCGTTTTGTCATAACATTGACTTCATTTCGTACTAAATTATGGTATCACAAAACAATCTATTTATACGAGAAATTGAACATAACACAGGGAGGGCTCTTAGAGAAACTAAATAACAATAAGCAATTCATTCAGAGCTATTGGTAGGTACATTGAACAGATTAAGAAGAGGAGAAGGGTTTACTTCAATCATTAACTAGGTTTCCGGAATTTTTAAATTTATTGATGTATAGGGATTCCCAACAGTTGATTTTGTGGAGACTATTTTCTAACTGTAATATATTATAATTGTGATTGAAGGTATGGTTTTCTTGAATAAGATGACACGCATAATTAGAGTCCCTTTTCTGCTTAATATAGCTACGTTGGTGTTCGTGTATTCGAGTTTTAAAATTTCTCATTGTACGTCCTAAATAGAATTTTTCACAATCGTTACAGTTGAAACACCCGTACGTTCATCTCTATGGATTTTTAATTTGTTGTTTTTGATAAATTTTCCAATGATATTGTTGGTTCTATATGAAATTTTGAAATTTTGTTTATGAAGGAACAATTTCAGGTTTTCGGAAGGTTTGCCCAAGTATGTTAAACTGTTATAGACTGTATTTTCCTCGGATATAATCATTCCATAACCTCAGGACTGATGAAATATATTTTACTTACCTTTAGTCAGTTTATTACTTCCACTGAAACTAGTTCAGTGATTTATTTTGCCATAATGTGTCTATTTAAATTGAAAAAGAGGTTTCCATGTTAACATTGAAATAGATTTGAATTTTTCATTCAAAATGGTGAATGCGCTGGGCCTGATTTCCAGCAAAGGGTTCTACAAAATTAATTTGCTAAAATTGCACAACAGATTTCAATTATTCTTTCTTATGTAAACCTTTTTCATGTAGAAAAACCACTTGGATGTATCAATTTTTCCGATAATCGGTCAAACGCTGTTGGAGATATCCTCATAAGATTAATTAATGAATCGAAATTCAGCACAAGATAAATAATGAATCGAATTCGGTTGATAAATAGCGTTCTTTGTTTGAAAACTGAGAATTATTGTTTTTAGCTCATTAAACCTCAACTTGACAATGTCGCTTTGGGAAAATAGCTGTAACAAATGTGTATAAAGGAAATGATCCCTCGTTTTTAGATTTGAATTAAAGGGCATTTTATTTTCATGGGCCCTTAGAGAGAAATTATCAAAGATTCTTAGATACCCTTCATATAGGGCGTAAGGAAACACAGTCTAGAATTTTCAACGAAATATAATTTATCTGGCCGTCGGCCAATATGTGGCTCCCAAGGGACTGAACTGATGTTTGAACATAGGACTTATTCGATAATCTCTTTCACAAATATAAGCAGTGGCCCCTTCGAATTGTCGTCAGCCTGGACCTCAGACTGACTTTTCATGGCTCGAACTTATTTCTGTAAGGTTGGAATCTTGAAAAATTTGATACTTTCATGAGTGATCGTCATCTTTAAGAGAAAGAGTGTATGTCGAACGTCATTTAGGGATATCAGAAACACGTGGCTACCATCTGGACTATGGAATAACGACTGTTATTGAAATGATGTATTTTTATTCGTATATATATATATATATATATATATATATATATATATATATATATATATATATATATATAAATATATATACACAAACCAATGTTTCACACCTTTTTATTACATACGTCAGAGAAATATAACTTTATATACATGAATTACCATTTCAGGCACATACAAACATATTTCCGAAGAGGCAGCACCCTCTCAGTAATTATTTCGCAGTTAGATGCGTTTTTCAAAATGGTGACGATGAATCAGTAGCTTGTCAGTATTATTGTAGATTGAGTAATAGTTTTGAGATCATTCACGTAACTTTCTACCTATTAAAAATTGTCTTTGTGAAAACTATACTTCTAGTAACTGCCTCATAGTGGCAAGTATTCGTATTTTTGAATAATTGACTTTTTTCATTTAAAAATCACTTTGTGCCATATATGGAACATTATGCAATTCAAGTATATGTGACTTGCCCATATTGTGCCATATATGGAACATTATGCAGTTCAAGTATATCTGACTTGACCATATCTGCAGATTATGAATTAAGAAGATGAGAAAGATATCTTTTTCTGATTCATTATGAATCTCAAGTTATTTTATGCATAAAAAATGTAGTTATACATAATTTCAATCCAAATAAAAGTGAATTTAAAGCAAAATATAAGATGAAGATGAAATATTGGCTGTATAAAATATTGTTAGTTTATTTTGCATGCTGTCCCTTATTTGGCACAAACCAATTTTTCTTTTTTTTGACAAAGAATATTGTGTTTTATTTTTTTTAAATAATTTTCTGATGAAATATATTTCTTTTTTCCACTGAACCTTTTATTCATCAATTTTTAAAAAATCATGCATTGAGGGGATATATATTATAAATAATACAACCGAAATAATTTTTTTTTAAGGGGATGATGAAACACAGGCTTGTATTCGCCTGTGTTTCACCATCTACCCTCATGGATTCGTAAGCTAGTACATTTCCCAGCAGATCATAGTACACGTATATATATATATATATATATATATATATATATATATATATATATATATATATATATATATATATATATATATATTCAAATTGCAATTCTGGACAATCACAACATCCATATCTCATCCGGGGTTCGAACGCGGTACCGTGTGTGCCCTAGATAATTTCCCAAGCATCTAGACCATAGACGGTTGGTATCTCGAAATTCAAGGGGTATGTACGGAGCTAAAATAACCGTTTTTTGGAGGAAACCATGTCCAAATTGAGTTAGAGAGTTATAAATTTGTACGTGATTAAATTTTGTGTATCTCCATAGATTGAGTTATGGGGTTGATGGGATTTCGTACGTGAATTGTGTTTGGTGATATCAACTTTTTTCTCAAACTACGGCTATTTTTCTGTATCGATTTTTTTGATTTTAAAGGGGCAAAATACCAATCACAGTGACTCAGTGCTGCTCATGCATTTTTTAAAATTAATAATTTGTGAAAGGTGTATCTTAGAAAGCAAGTATGATATTTTCAATACTCTTTTAAACTCTGCACAAATAAATGATGTGCTATTTATAGTTATCCCGAATTCATACGATGCAGTAAATGTATTCGTTATCATTCTATAAGAAATAGAGGCAATTTTGAATGAACTTCATCCATTGTTTCGATGCCTTTCAATTTCAAGTTTTTATGATTTAGTAGTTCATAAAATCAACAGTAGTACTTATGTAAATTACTTTGGTTGATTCTAAGCCATTTGAAACAAATTCTAACGAGGAAAATCATATGATAAATAAAAATTATCAAATAACCTTGATCAGAGCATAACGTTATGGTTTGCACCGATTTTTCAACTATTTTCAATCCATGAAATTACAGCATAGCCGTTATTATTGCAAGTAGGGAAAAAGAAGAAATTTAGAACTTTTACAGTACCGATGAGATGTAATAGGATCGAGATAATTATTCATTATTTCTGTGTTGGAGTGATTTGTCATGTTAATTTCGTTCACTGTTATTGTGTAGCGATATACAGATTTCTCGATTTTGAAAAATTATTCGATGATTTTCAATTACATAGTGACTTTACATGTTCAAATTTTTTTCTTCAATAAAATTTTTAGTATGAAATCTAATATAAAATATTCCCAGCATCTTTTCTCAGTCAATTACAAATATACTTTTCCAGAATTGTAAGAAAATCCTATTAACCGAATGAGAACAAGATTCATGTATTCACGAGTTCACATTTTTTCATTAAAAAATTTCTATTGTATGCATCTCATGTAGAGTCGCCAGTTGTTTACGGAATTGAATTAGCGAGATTCCCTTGAGAAATGGAAAACGGTGCGCTTTTCTGAGAAATCACACTGAAGCTTCGGTAATATATTCAAATTTGGTAAATGAAAATTCCTCCTGACGTGCCATATAATACTGAGAGGAATTATTATTTTTTAACTTGATTATCGTAAATTGAAGTATAATCTAGATTTTTCGCCTTCGCTTTCAGCTGGAAATCTATGAAAGAGAGAAAACTAATAATGAATTAACAGAAACGTCACGTTCGAAATTGGTGAAACTATTTTTTGTTGGCGTATTGTTTCTACTTCATCTATTATTTTTTTTTTGAATTGATGATGCGGTTATTTGAATAAAACCCATAATAATATTTTCAGAAAAAAAAATGTTGTATTTTAATATATAAATGATCGTCAAAATCAAACATGTACTTTTCTAATAATATTCATCTATTAATCTTTGCATTTGTTCCACATTCAGGAAAGTATTGATTATAATCTCCTACAACCTTTTGTTACACAAATGATCAAAACTTTAGGACACTATGAAAGTATGTGTGATCCTTTACCTTTTGTGGAAATCTGTGTATGGAAACATTTCCCTGAAGCTACGTTCACGATAATCTTATCCACTCTTTCTTCGATAAAGTGTTAATACTGACTAATTATACAAACTTCATTTCAGTCTACGCTTTCGTAGATTTTGAAAAATCTAGCTTTTCGAAAATTCAAAACGTAATAATATCGAATCGAAATTAAATTTCAGAACAGCGTGAGCAGCAAAGCTCTGTTATTTGAGTCAGATTTCCGCTAATTTCTGTTAATTTTCTATTTTGAAAGAGTAAAGAGATGCAAAACGTTTGGAAACTTGCAAATGTTCATTCAGGGCCGGAAACCTCTTAAGCATATACCTAGCATTGACCGAATTCATGTACAGGTTTGCAGCCTTGAAATGAATTCAAACCCCTATTATGCACTTACCTAACATCAACTTAATAAGATGAAGACGATCAGATAGAAGAGTTCATGCCACGAAAATACTCTTCCTCCACGACAACCCAAACGACGTATCAAATTTCAATCTTCTAACTCTATTATCAGAAGCTATGCAGGTGCGCAAAACTTCAAGAACCACGAGCCAACAAAAACTCTTTACATAAAAATGACGGCGGTCAGGTAGAAGAGTTCGTACCACAAGACGCCTCTTTTTGACGTCAACCCAAGCTACTCCCCAATTTTTTTGGAATAAAGCCCACGAAATGTCACATTCCGAAAGCTAAGATGATTCATACCAATAATTCACATCGAAAGAAGTGTAGATAAGAACCTAGAAAGAAACTATCAAAATGCAACATAGCGATCCATTATGATAGTCAAGCTACTATCAAACCACAGAACTCCCGTGTCCTAGATTCAAAGTTGATATGAGATTATCAAAGGAAACTCAATGAAATATGTAAGAATAACAAGGTCTCTCTAGTCTGGGTTCCAGGTCACTCGGGAATCAATGGAAACGAAGAGACAAATATACTTGCTACAAAGGGAGCACGAACGCCATTTACTAGCCCAGAATCTTTCTGTAGTACAGAAAAATGCGTCTGTAAGAAAGAGTTTAAGCAGAAGGAGGAAACCGAAGTTCCTTTGGAACTTTAAAACTGCAAGATCCAAAGGATATCTGGATCTCAGTAGGAACAATCACATCTCCTCACTGGCTTCCTCACATGACACTGTCACCTCAGGAAAAAACTGATGAGAATAGGTTCATCAAAAACTAGTGTAGATTCTCTGGGGAGGTGTAGGAAACTCCTGTTCACATGAATAAATAATTTCACATTAACTATTTTTAATTTGTCAACAACATTACATAGGGTTGAAAATAAGCAATACCTGTTTTTAAATAGCTTTATTATCTCCAAGAAAATACAAAGTGATCATAAATTAGAAGTCACCTTACTCTAAACAATTGATTAACTATTTCAATCTTTGGCACGCTTATTGTGATAAATCCTGAAACAAGAATATGTGTTATTTGATCATGAACATAAATAACCACTTACTAATCTTTTTGAATCGATCATCTGACCTCACTGTACTTCTTTCGTGTCGATTCAGGGACTGTACATCTTTTTTTTCACCAACTATATAAGTATCCCATGTTTTGAGTGGGTACCCAATCTGGGTTATTCTTATTCTCTAGTAGGGCTAGTTGTCCTAAATATATAAGAGCATTACTTTCATTTAGCTTTTAGCATCATTGTTTTGTTGTTCTTTTTGTACCTTTTTTTTAGGATATTATTTTGAAAAAATCAAGGAATCAAACTCAATTATAATCAAAATACTCACCCAATAGGAAATGTCTTGAACTAATTCTAGCATTCCTCAGCATACTTTCGCTCAGAGGACCCCTTTTTAAAGCCCTAACCCATAAGTCACGTCGTTGTTTTGACAAGGCATTTAAATAGTCTCCACGGTTTTTCAGCGCGGTGGGAATCCTGAAGAAACGAACTTGGTCTCTTTCCGATCTCATTGAACACTTAACAACACAACAAAACATTGGCATTTTAATAATATATTGCAAACTCCGTAACGACTTTTACACTGTAAGCATAGGCCGAAATGTTTGTCTGACGGCCAAATGAACATGGCGGATTTGTTTTGACAGTTGTGACGTCATCCTAAAATGATCTATTGGAGTTAGTTGAAAAAAGGGTAAAGTCGTGTGACTTGTGGTGGTAAGTCATGGGTTAGAGTTTTCAGGTCGCGCAATGGCCTCTAACATGACCTAACGACTACTAAGTAACAGGGACCACCATCTTTTTGTGTCTTCCGAAACATGGAGCGGCGATTAAATTCGTTGGAGCGGCCCGGGAATGAACTCGGTACCTTGCGGTTAGAATTCCACCACTCTAACGCTGAGCTATTGCCGCTCTATTGGAGTTAGTTAGTACCCAGGAATTAGAAGGCGAGGTGTAGATGACGCAGTAGTGTGAACAGCTTTGATATGGGGCACAATAGACCTCAAGGTCGCAGTGCAGTATAACCCATATTAAATAAATGAGTGAATAAAGAAATAATCTGCAGATAATGTCCCATCATAATTTTCTTGCGAGCTCTATATTCTTGAATAAAAACTCGAATATCAACATGCGATGATATGTTCGCCAATCCGGAAATTTAATCGGCTAATTTCGCTCATTCACAAAAAATTTATATCGTCTCTCGTGCGAACCGAAAAGGGGGAATTTAACATATTCAGAACGAGGGAATCCGAATCAGATTCAGGATGCAAATTCTAAGAAAACATCCGATACAGAAAGTGTTGTTGTTTTATGTCGATTCCCCCGTGTCGAAACCGTTGGAACAGAAGTAAAATCGAATCTGCAATGCAAAACAAATACCTGCATCACTGTGATTGCAGCCCTTTGAATTTTTTTTTTCTGGTAACCCTTTGATCCTATTTGCAGCAAATGGCGACAGTAACACAAAGAACACAGTTTCGTATTCAAGCACTCTATACTGGAAACGAAATTGGATATTTGACACAATTAATTTCTCATGTACTAGAAATTGAGCCAGTGCAATTCATAATTGACTAATTTCCATCAAAACCATCCTTGAAGAGAATACAGTAACAACATTACATGATAAATCTAATTTTCAGTTAATTTGATCGTGTTTGGGCTATTACGTGAGAACCGAACTTTTGATTTATAAGTGGCTGGTACGAATCCCGATGAAGTCGGAAATTGTTCGATAAATTTCTGTATCTCAGGTGAAGTGTTTCACGTCGAATAAGCTAATAAATAATTTTACTTCGCCTTTTACTTTTGAGGTAGTAATTAAAATTAATTCCAAAGAGTACGTACTTTCAGAAAAGATTCCGCTTACAACGAATGAAATGACGAAGAAAAAAATTATTTTTTCTGATGAGTTAGTTAAAGCTCGAAATATGTAGCAACAGTTGATTTCATATGACAGCTATACCGATAATTGTAATGTTATTTCTATCACGTTTTTATCTACATTTGTTAACATATCAACTGTCAGTGGAAATAAATTGTTTCCATATATTAACTAACTTTGTAGTATTATAGATGAAGTGATCACCATTTCCTTTTTTCTTGTTATAGTTTCAGCAAAAAATTTCGTATGTCTTTCATGTTAATGTGTGTCAGATTTAACATAAATTACTTCGAAATTTTGCATTTCTTAAATATAACTGATGAAACTATACATTTCTCATTGATTCAGTAAAACCAATTCAAGTTGGTAGAAGTAGCACGAGATGATAGTTCAATATATTTTTTTTTAATGTTAACGCTGAAAAATCTAAAATAAAAATATTGAAGATGTTTTTCATTAATTCAAGGAACTGAAAGGTATTGTCGTAGGTCGCTAACGAATATTTTTTTATACACATATTGAAGATAAGATAATCAAACAAACGTCCTAGCAGAGCTGACTAGATGAGACCCAACGCACCGACATTCCCATCCATAATTTAGGCGGTGAATATTGGAAACATGCATTAAGACATTAAATCCTCGATCACTCAGAGGATATACCGCTCCGTATCCGCTGAGCGAAGATGTGCGGGTAGTGTCGAAAGTGTGCGTAGTGCCCTCAGTGCGTGAAATCAAATCAAATTCGTCCCTGAAAAACCGAGTGCGGTTCGGTTAGTACAAGTGAAATCTCTCAAATTGTAACATCCATTATTGCCAAACCATTAAATAATTAAGATTATTCCTTACCATCTAATGTCAGTTGAAAAATAGTAGCATTGGACCGAATGGCAGGTAATTAACAACTAAAGTCGGCCGCAGCCACTCCCCCCAAAAGAAGAGAATTTTTTTTTCATCATAAATGTAAATGTCAGGAAAACTAATTAAGTAAAGCATGTAGCAGTATATATATATATACATATATATATATATATATATATACATATATATATATATATATATATATATAATATATATATATATAAATATATATATATATATATATATATATAAATATATATAAATATATATAAATATATATATATATATATATAAATATATATATATATATATATATATATATATATATATATATATATATATATATATATATATATATATATATATATATAAATATATATATATATATATATATATATATATATATATATATATATATATATATATATATATATATATATATATATATATATAGGGTTTATTTCACCAGGATAATGTCAACATTTAATAACTATTTGCATAAACATTTACTATTCATTAAAATACACTATAGTTTACGCGTTTGGACTTCTAGTCATTTTCAAAACAATTTCACAATTAATTTAATATTTAAAAGTCTCTTTATTACATAGCAAGGTCGTCGATGTCATACTGGTTATCTCACGTGATTAACTCCTCCTCTTAATTCGTATTTTCTCAGTTTTCTCGGTGAATGATGTTATGGTATATTCTTCCGAAGTTTTCAATGTCAGCTCTTGAGTTCAATGTTGTTTTTTCTTCTCTTTGGATGGCTATCATTTCCATTATGTTTCTTTTTTATTGTTGTTTTTCTCTTCCAATAATTTTCGTATTTTTAAAATCAAACGAATGCAGTTGTTCAATTGCATGTTTTGCCAGCGCGGTTGTTTTTTTGTTTGTTCGTATAGAGTATTCATGTTCGTATAATCTTCTGTTCAAATACTGTTTTGTGTTACCTATATAACACGTATCACAGTCAATACAATCTATTGAATAGACCGTATGTGTTTCGTTTTGTCGTTCTATTTTCGGTTTCATTTATAGTGTATTTCACTATAGTGTATTTTAATGAATAGTAAATGTTTATGCAAATAGTTATTAAATGTTGACATTATCCTAGTGTAATAAACCCTGAATATTAAAATGTTAGTAAATACCAACGAATTATATATATATATATATATATATATATATATATATATATATATATATATATATATAAACTTAGTACCAGTTATTTGTATAGAGGCATAACTTCAAGACATTGAATACTCTTTCAATACTTTTTTTATCGAGTTCTTTCAAATTTTGTTTTAAGCTAAAGCTTACTTCTTGTTTTCTTCATAAATTT
Organism: Cynegetis impunctata; assembly: GCA_030704885.1. Taxonomy (NCBI): domain Eukaryota; kingdom Metazoa; phylum Arthropoda; class Insecta; order Coleoptera; family Coccinellidae; genus Cynegetis; species Cynegetis impunctata. The sequence goes on from JARQZK010000001.1 coordinate 2,478,308, forward strand.
AAGTGTTATTGAATTTCATACTAGAGTACTAGATATGCTGTTTCTAAATGGCGTTTCCTTAGGTTACTCCATTCATTTCGGCATAAATAATCCCTGGACAGTTCTATATGTTGAAATACTATTGTACTGAAATATGAAATGAAATGATTTTTCTATTTTTTATGATTCATGAGAAAGAAATGAGTCATTAACATGTTTGTATATTTCCGGAATAGTGAATCACATGGCAATCAATTTCTGAGAAAACCCAGCCGTTAATTGCGAAAAATCTCGATGCTGAGTACTAGATTTTTTCCCAGAGAAATAAATCCTAGCCCGATGTATAGGGAAAGATAAATCGCAAGATTCGGATCTCTCTGTTCGGGCTCAAGCGGCCTGGAAAGGCTGGGTGTTTGAGTCATAAAGCCACTTCCCTTGATACATTAGTCGATTAGCTCAATTCCTATTGTCCATTAAGAGAAGCAAAATTTTCTCATTCCGCAAAAACTGGTAGAATGAGAAACAGATTAAAAGCTTCGGAGACAATATAGACAACGGTAGGAATGAATGGATGTTTCATTGAAATTGTAAGCGAATCCGTCTGAAAAGTCGAACAGTAGAAATTAAGAAGAGAGCTCCATCACCAAGGTCGTATTTTTCGCGGAAAATGCATTGCGTCGAGATGTGATTTTAACGAATAGAATTAAATTTTGTAAAATCTTGCTCAAATAGCAAACCGAATTGAAAAGTAGAAAAAAATTTATTTCATGAAAAAAAATTGCGAAGAGCATCGTGTTAGAAGAAGAGAGTTGAAACGAACAAAGGAACGTACCTCAACATCAACATAATCCTAGTACCAAATTTCAACACTCTATTGTGAAAAAAAATTCGCGAAGTATATCGCGTACTGGTAACAGATCGAGATGCAATTCGAACGGAATAACCACGAAATGCAGCGCGGTTAAGAAAAGGAGTTCAAACCAATAGGGGATTTTAAGTCAATATTAACTCAATGTACGTACCAAACTTCAATCCTCTAACTCAATCTGCAGAAGCTGTGGAGATCGTCATATTTCAATAATATCTTTCACATCGTGCCGACAACTTTTTGTTGCTGTATTCCATGGAAGCCTCATATAATTTGTCAATCCTTATGTGAGGATCTATTATAGTCAACTCTTGAAGCAATCCGCGTAAAGAAACTTCATTTCGGAAGGGAAGGTACGTATAGGCTATAACATAATACAACACATAATTTTGAAACAAAAATTCGTTGGTTCAATAGAATCTCATTCACAAAACAACGAATTAAAAAAAATTGTTACTAGGTCTGTAATGCTTTCTGCTGTTTGCAATAATTGATTTGAGTTTCCGCGCCAAGCGCTTTCGTTTTCATTTTTGGCCAGATTCAAATGGTTTTTTCATTGACTATTCCTGGATGGTATGTACGATATGAATTTTTTCAACCGATAATTCCTTATGGTCATCCAAATGCACGTGCTAAATATTAGAAAAATTGAATAGGCGTTTCTGCGGAAAATTTAGTACCGAAATTTCTTTGGTGATTATTCCTCCGTGACTTGTCAGATTTTCATGGTTTCAAATCTATACATAGCCATCAGTAGCCTCTTTCTCCATGCCAAATTGGGTTGAGATCGGTCAAGTGGTTTAGGAGGAGTATCGTGACAAACGAAACACATCGTGTCGGCTAAGAAAGAGCTTCATTAAAACTCAGCTCAATTAATCCATTGTAGAAATCCTCCGCTTATAACTGACAACCACTTTTCAAATGCCCTTTGTCCCCATAATCAATTTGCCGGAACCACCCGCCTCTCGAAAGTATTCCGAATTCGGGAAACAAACAATGAACTGCCGATAGTTAATAGAATGAGTGATCGATCAATACTTTTTTTTATATGCGGTGCATTTCACAAATTCGACCGATTTTCGACAACGGTTTACCACGCTGTTCAGAAAAAATTATTAAATATTAGTAATTAGTGTTTTCATCTCATTACAAACATCGTATCAGAAGTGTTCCATCTCCGTCTAAGATAAAAAGAAAATATCTAGTTTACAAATGTCTGTACTCGAAAATTCGGGTAGCAAAAAATATACTCGTGTAATTGTTTCTATTCCTTCACTGGGATGATTTAACGATTCTGTCTCCTTGAAAATGAAAACAATTGGTTTCTTCAATTTACGAACAGTAATATAATATATATATATATATATATATATATATATATATATATATATATATATATATATATATATACTATATATATAATATATATATATATATATATTATATATATATATACATTTTTATATTTATATATATGTATATATATATATATATATATATATATATATATATATATAATAAATATATATAAATATAAATATATATATATATATATAAATATATATATATATATATATATATATATATATATATATATATATATATATATATATATATATATATATATATATATATCCTTATATATGTAGTTGAAGGAATTCGTCATTACTATGTGATAATTCAACATGATGAACAAAAACTTCAATTGACTACGTTAATGGTCACAAAAATACTTTGAAAAATATAAAACTGCGATTGCAATTTCGGTCACTAGAAGATCATCGAGCAGATTGAGTTGAGAACTAAATACATAATTATTGATTAGACGCTTACGGGTCTACAGGTCGAGAAGAATTATCAGGTACCTAAATGGACTAAAGTAACATATTTAATGAAGGGCTGATTGAGTTTTCCAAATTGATACAATAAAATGTTCTTAGAAAAATCATTATCGTTTGAATACACTAAATAAAGGAGAATATATCAAGTCAATCTGGTCGTTCAGCAAGATATCGCCTCTTGCATTATGATTGAGTTTGAAAATTTTCAAACTTTCCAATGATAGTAAGTTAGTTCTTTTTCGGTGATTTGTGTATAATTTCGAAGTTATCTATTTGTCGCAACCGCAAGATTGTTGGTGTTCTTTGAATCTGGTCTTGAATTTTCGACTAGTCTGACGTATGTACACTCCTTTTCAAACAAGACAAATCAAATTTTAAAGTCATGAACTTTCATATTTTGAAGTGATATCTTTGGCGTTGAGTAAAAATCTTGAGAGTTTTAGCAACTTTTTCTGTTAGAGGACCAAAATATTTTTCTACTTGAGGATATATGCTGTTGCTAGTTGAACACGTTTCTTCTTTATTATTTTACCTATCAAACTTGTAGTAAAACTATTATTTGGAGCAATCATTTTGATATAGAGATTTCTCTGGTTAAATTTTTTAAGGATATACTTATATATATATATATATATATATATATATATATATATATATATATATATATATATATATATATATATCTATATATATATATATATACTATATATATATATATAAATATATTTATATATATATATATATATATATATATAAGAGTGAACTATTCGTAGGGATTGCAGCAATGTAAAAGGAAATTCTTTGAAGTTTTTCCAAGCTTTCGGAATCGTTTATTCCATCATCAGGGAGAATCTATCGTGAGGATGTTTACATATAAGTTCATAATAGGTAATAAGAGGCATTTTAACCTAGAAAATGATGCTAGTTTCTAAATAACCAGAAATGTTGGTACATTCTTAAAGTTATTATGATTAAATTTCTGAACGAAATGACAAATCAATATTTTCAAATTGAAGTTTGACATTGTTTCAGAAGACAAATCAATTTCGGTGTTGTTTTATGTCAAGTGAAAGTAAAAAAGAATAAATTTCACTCAAATGGCTTGTATCTGTTTTTTTATTAATGGAGTTATTCTCTTGATAGATAAAGGCCATTTCTAAGAAAGATCTTTTTGAAAGATGTGATTCTCTTGCAAGAACAGTTGTTGAAAAGTAGTTCATCTGGTGGTCACAATCATTGACATGTTTAACTAAAGCGCATCTCTCAGGGTGTAATCTACTATCACTTTTATGAGAAAAAAAAGGAAAAAGGAAACACACGTGTTTCATTCCTCCTTGAAGTATGTGTCAGGGAGGCGGGCAGCTTGAGTTTGGGATTAACTCCTTCAGCCAGATCAGAGGATACACTTGTATGTACAAGTGCATTAAGGTTAGGTGAGACAGGATATTTATGGAACATAGGAAGTGTGGGTAGGATTCAGAGGATTAATACTGTCCCAGCATTCGCCTTATAAGTTTGCAAGCAGTGACTTACATTACCATGAGGAAACCTCTGAAATAAACTCATGGCAGACCAGTCGGCCCCGGGGTTTGAACCCGAGACTAGCTTGGTCTCTTATGAGAAGTGATTCTGTCTTTTAATAGTCTTTTTGTCTGGCCAATATAATTCTTATCGCAATCATGACAAGGGATATTATAAACAACATTTGTAAATGATAAAATAGGAATTTTGTCTTTTACTTTCCAATATATTTGTCTCATTGAAATAACTGTTCTATTTGCAATTCTGATGTTTTCAAAAGAACGAAAAATTCTGGTCAGTTTAGGTGTTATTTCTTCTATATAAGATAATGAGGCATAAAAAATTGAAACTTGATTCATATCTGTAACAATTTCATTATGAGAATTGTTATTTTGTCTTATAATGTTATCTTCTGTTAAGGATGTGCTAAATAAAATTTTTTTGACTAAAGATGGTGAATAAACTTCAAGAACTTTTCATACAAAATTCCTAACCACCATCTTTAGTCAAAAAAATTTTATTTAGCACATCCTTAACAGAAGATAACTTCTCTTAAACTGTTGCAATTGCAACGCTGTTGTGTCGGACATAAATTTTGACCTAATTTTCGTTGCTTCAAAAAAAATTCAAAATTTATTTATTGTTTTCAATATAGAAATGAATAGAATTTTTTTTCACAACTATAAAAACTAAAATTTCGAAGGATATTTTCAGTTATCGGTGTATACCGAACTTCCATATAAACTCATTTTTCCTTCATTCTTAAAATAACAAACAATTCATCATCGAGAAACTCCTGAATATTCTATATTCTAGACTATAATATCCATTTTATTTCACATCGAGATATTGCGCACTGAATTAAAATAATGGCACGTTAGTATTTAGCCAATTCAATGCTGAATCGAGAAGTAAATTAATGTTCGGCGTTTCTCAATTACTCGAAACGGTGAGAAAGTACGACCATACTTCGTCGTTAACCGTGTGAAAGCAAATATGAGAAACCGATAACTCACGAAAATGCAATGAAACTTTCCATTGAAAATGTATAAATATGGACATTAGGGAGTATCGTGAATTATTGTGGAATGGAGCCCATAAAGATTCGTTATGGATCGAATGTACGCTAGATCGTCAACTGTGAACTAGTGCCGCAAAAGTTTTTTCCTGAAACGTATTTCATTTTCGGTTGAAGAGTTCATTTTTAACGCAGTTACATTAATCAAACGGTGCCCTCTATTTACAGAGAGTATACGGTAGAATACGTTCAGCGTGCATTCGTTAATTATACCGAAAATATGAGCGTTGAAACGTTTTTTGTTCTATCCGATTAAATATTTCAAATGTTGATGATGAAAGAATGAATTGAGAATCAAAATAGCCGCATATTATGAATAACAATATTCAATGTTATCTGTGGTAACATGGCATATATCACATATGAATATATTTCCCAGAAACAAATCAATAATTTGAAATATATATATATATATATATATATATATATATATATATATATATATATATATATATATATATATATATATATAACTTCACTCATCTTTACCGAAAATGAACTCAAATATTTCGTATATTGAGGAAGTAAGAATCAATTAAGAACAAAAATAGCCACATATTATCTAGGAAAAAATAGACCAATATCGTAAATAGACACAATTTTCATTATTATGTGGTTACAAGGCATATATATTGACTTCTCTTTACTGATAATTCACCATAAACTAAGAATATTTTGAATGTTGATGATGGAAGAATCAATCAAGAATAAGAACAGCCTCATCTTGTTGGAAAATTAGCCACATATAAAAATAGCCAAATATTATAAATATCCCTTTATTCAAAATAACCACAACCTTCATTATTAAATGAGAAAAAACAAGGTATACATCACGTATAAATTCATTTGTCAGATACAAATCAATGATGAAAAATAAATTTAGAATATAACACACCTTCATCGAAAATTCACCATAAAATGAAAATATTTCGAACTTTGACGATTGAATAATTATTATTTAAGTATAATGAATGCTACATATTATTGGGAATAAAAATGGTCACATATTATAAGTAGCTACAATCTTCAATATTATATGGCGTAACATGGAATGCATCACGTATTTAAATGCATTAATGCATTCCTCAGAATATATAAACATATATATATATATATATATATATATATATATATATATATATATATATAAAACGTCATATACTTTCACTGAGAATTCACCATTATAAAATAGTAACAATATATTATAAGGAATGTTGTTAGCCACATATTATAATAAGTAACAATGTTCAATATTCCATTAGGTTGTATGACATGGATCACTTGTAAATGCATTCTTCAAAAACAAATCAGTGAATGAAAAAATATATAACATAATATAATTTAGAATGAAAATAGCCACATATTATAATAAGCCACAAGGTTCAATATTCCTTTAGGTTACATGGCATGCATCACATGTGAATGCATTTTTTCAAAACAAATCAGTGAATGAAAAAAGACATAACAACATATTTATATAGAATGAAAATAGTCACATATTTTTAAAAATTAAAATAGCCGCATATTATAATAAGTCACAATGTTCAATATTCATTAGGTTGCATCACATATAAATACATTTCTCACAAACAAATCGATGAAAAGAAAGATATCTAATAACATATTAATGAAAATTAAAAAAGCCACCTATTATAACGAGCCACAGTGTTCAATATTCCATTAGGTTACATGGCAAGCAACACATATAAATGCATTCCTCAAAAACAAACAGTGAATGAAAAAATACCAAATAACATATTATTAAGAATTTAAATAGCCACATATTATAATAAGCCACAGTGTTCAATATTTCAGTAGGTTACATGGAAAACATGACATATAACTGTATTCCTCAAAAACAAATCAGTGAATGAAAAAATTTATGATATCATTAAAAATGAAAATAGCCAAAATGTTGAATATTACATGAGTTATATTACATGAACAAATTAATGATGAAGGTGATCGTTGATGATGACAAACGCGTTTCCTGATCTTAACAGATCCCAGTACTGTTTGAAATAATTCTATCCTTATTTATTTCTTGAGTCATTCTTTTTCGTTTTAATAAAATTTCAAAAGGACACTAATAAATATATATAAAGAATATACCTAGGAATAATGTACATTATATTCGAACGTCGGATTTAACTGAAGAGAAGATTTATTGCTTTTAGTGGACTGAATTCATTTTACGAGCGCAAAACGATGCTTTCCTTCGATGTCTCCTTGCATTACACATGACGAAGTCTGAATAAAAAGGAGAAAATACTGAGTTTCCAGAGGTAAATATTGATTTATTGTACTCTGCAATAAGTGGAGCAGAATAGAAACAATATAGTTATTTTGTAAACATAAAAGAAATTTATGCTTTTCGTTATTAACTAGCACGGTAAATTTTCAAAAAATAATATTCTGGTTACTTTTACACAAGCTAATAATAAATTTCCACTGTCTCAATTGTACTACCACATGTTTTTTATCGCTTCTTTAGTCAACTAAAGTAGCTCTTGGTGCTTTCACGTCCGCCATTCAAGATATTCCTACTGTTGAATTGAATTGGCATTTACTTGGTGAAAGATCATATTCATAACTTCATAAAGAAACAAAAAACTAACTTTTCACAGGTTTAAATAAAATTTTATGAGTAAACGCGTTTCGTCATAACATTGACTTCACGTACTAAACTATGGTTTTTTTTTTTTATCGAGGTGAAAACTTCAAAAGCGATACCGGTTGCTAACCCGGTCTGTGTGGGATTCAATAGTTGATATATATATATATATATATATATATATATATATATATATATATATATATATATATATATATATATATATATATATATATATATATATATATATATATATATATATAAATATATATATGCAATATTGCCTACCCACTAAAAACACCTCTGTTCTTTCGGTTTAAACTATGGTATTATAAAACCATCTATTTATACAAAAAATTGAACACAGGGGGCTCTTAGAGAAACTAAATAACAATAAGCAATTCATTCAGAGCTATTGGTAGGAATATTGAACAGATTAAGATGAAGAGAAGGGTTTACTTCAATCTGGTCATTATCTAGGTTTCCGGAATTTTTATATTTATTGATGTATAGGGATTCCCAACTGTTGATTTTGTGGAGACTATTTTCTAACTGTAACATATTATAATTGTGATTGAAGGTATGGTTTTCTTGAATAAGATGGCAAGCATAATTAGAGTCCGTTTTCTGCTTAATATAGCTACGTTGGTGTTCGTGTATTCGAGTTCTGAAATTTCAAATTGCACGTCCTATATACAATTTTTCACTATCGTTACAATTGAGTCTATAAACACCCGTACGTTTTAATAAATTTTCCAATGCTATTGTTGATTTTATATGAAACTCTGAAATTTTGTTTATGAAGAAACAATTTCAGGTTTTCGAAAGGTTTGTCCAATTATGTTAAACTGTTATAGACTGTATTTCTCTCGGATATATGTGGGTAAACTTCTGAAATTGCCATTTTGTATTTTTTCTTCTGAATGAGAGTGTCAATCATATTGGGTGAATAACCATTATTGACTGCCATTTGTTTAATTATATTCAATTCCTTTCGGAAATTATTCCCCATTCCAAACTGCTAGTTGGGTAGTTCTGTAATTTTGAAGATATTCAGAAGAGGGCTTGTAATATGATCAATTTGGCTATTGAATAGGTGACCTGAATATATAAATATAATCAAGAAAATTGCCGTGAATAATAATTATAACCCCATAATAATAGAAAATATAGACGAAAAGATTTTAAAAAATAAGATTAGCGAAGTGTAGGTACCCCTTGCCAGAGATAATATCAAATATAACAGCCTCACTTACATCTGAATTTAAAGTAAAGAGACTCAGATTCTTTTTATCTAAGCACAACATCAACATTTTTCAACTTACCGGAAAACATATAGAAAATAATAAATCAAAAGTTCACAAAAACAATAAATCAGGAGTTTATGAAATTAATTGTGGTGACTGTGATGAGTTTTACATTGGTAAAACTTTCAGAAGCTTTCAAATCAGAATTTCAGAACACAAGCGTAGCTCTGTCTTTAATCCAAGAAAATCACACATTCAATTTTAACTTAACATTGAATGCTGAAAGTAAGAAAATCAAACTTAATTTTCTAGAATCATTCTTCTTCTTCAAATGCCTGACCCGGTTTCGGGCGTAGGCGACCTCTCTGCAACTATTCGTGTTTTGCGTGATACATTGATACACGAATCGAAGGGACCTACAGTTTCACGACGGTTCCGAACATCTTTATAGAGAGGCTTTACAAGGCAGATTACTACTCGGTGGTTTGCCTTTGCCATCCGGGGAGCTGGCTTCGCTTTAGTTCGTAGGTTCTGCCGGGATTCGATCCGTCGGCCTTCTGTTCAGTAGTCCAACGCACTGACCACTGAGCTACGGAGCTACATAGAATCATTACAGATTCATAAAAACAAACATTCAGATCTTCAATTGAATAGCCAATTGATCATACTCCAAGCCCCCTTCGGAATCTTTTCAAAATTACCGGACTAGCAGTTTATAGTGGGTTTTTCCTCTTTCACTAATTATTTGTAGTCATCTTTCTATTTGCGTTTTTACACAATTTGTCGTTTATTCATTTATTGTATTCGATATAACGGAGAAATAAATTCATTTTAGATTTAGCATCTGAAGAAGGTGAAATTTCACCGAAACGTGCGTCATTCGTATTTTGTCTAATATACGTGTAAATTATTTTTATTAACCATTGTTTCAAGATAATTTTGAATTTCGTCCTGAAATTCATCGAAATTGTTAAACCAACCGAAGTGTTTGTCTAGGCAAAACGGAGGTGATGTTCGCGTCAACATTAAATTGAACATAAAGTAGTCGTCATACTAATAATAATTGTATAGGGTAAGGTGGAGTAAGTGTGTAGCAATATTTGGAAAGTTCGTATTTACACCATATTTTTAAACAAAGCACTAGAGTTGCAGATCTCAAATTTTGGCATAACATAGTTATGGGTATTGCCTACAAGTCCTCCTAATAAAACTTTGATATAGACACATTTTTGCATTTATTTCTATATTATATATATTTCTATGCTCATAGTACATACTTCTCCTGTGAAACGGGGAAAGTGTGTATGCAAGCCAAATGCAATGCACATATCAAGAAATGTCGAAGCCTGGGGCAAGTGTGTAGAACTGCGATATTTTATTTTCTGACTGGTGCAGAAAAAAATTTTTTATCTTACAAACTCTTCAAGTTACAAACTTTTTAACAAGAAATGGACATTAACTGAATAACTAGAAGTGAAGAAAAAACATGAATAAAGTAAAATACTTGAATAAATCGAGTTATATTACTAATGAACATTATAATCTGTAAAAGAAAGTCCAAATCGATGTAGACCCTTTTTACTAACAACTAGCTTTGGAAGAACCATAATAATATTTTGAGTTCCAATGAAAGCACATTCCTCAGGATCAGCCCAGATGAAAGAATTTGTAGCAGTTGGATCTAACGAATGAGCGTTACTTAAAAATTTTAATTTTACCTCTTCGTCTTCTTTTTTTGTTGACAGTAACATGAATACTACCAATATCCAATCACTACATCTACATCTGAATTTTCTTTGTTTAGTTCATCCATAAATGTGATCAATTCTTCCTGATCTCTAAATTCTTCGTCAATATCATCGTCACTCTGGTCTTCACAAACTTCTTCATCTGATGATGTTTTTGATTCACTGACTACGTTAGAGAAGTTAGAGACTTCACTTTTTTTCACTGTCTTCTTAATTGGTTTTTTCTGTAAATGTTTATTTACCTCTGGAGCAGTTATAATTTCAGCTCCACCCGCGATTTTTCTTCTAGGTTTCTTGTCTTCTTTTCTTCTGTGTTGTTTCACCATTTCCAGAAGCAGCTCTTCAAATAGTGAACTTTTCTCATGTTCACTAGTAGTACACACTTGTCCAGCCGAATTAATACACACTTCCACAGAGTAGAATTTTAGTGGGACAAGTGTGTACTAGTACCAAATAATAATAAACGCTTAATCTAAAATAAAAATAACGACTGTAGGTTAAAATTGGACTGTTTCTTACCATATTTGTAGTAAAAAAACTTCAAAAAACTTACTTGGAACTATGATGTCACACGATGAGTAAACGTCTACCAACTACATGCACTGTGTATGGTGAGAGGTTATGAAATATTAGCTTTTCCCGCCAATATAGCAATTATCTTAACTTCGGCTGTAGCTTACAATGACCTATTATGAACCTTTAGATAATGTTTTATAGATGGCCACATCAGTATGTTATCGGAATAAGAATTATTTGGCGCTTACACACTTACCCCGAAAACACACTTACCCCACTTAACCTTAATCCATTATCCGACCTTGAGAGATTAACAGAAGCCCACCCAGAGCTTCTGCGTATCCAACCTATATTCAATGCATTCCCATATACCGAATGCGAATTACTACAACAATATTGGAAATGATATGGACATGATATCTAGGGATTGACACTTTGCCTAGATGCTGAGTAAACATACGCGCTTGTATAGGATCAACTTTGCTTTTACAACTCTGTTGGTTTGTATTATTAATACAACTCTTGAACTATACTCTCTGTAAATATGAGAAAGATTAAAACACCAATAATGCAGATTGATATTGTATGAACAAATGACCAGTATATAAAACAATAAGAATCTATCAAAAATTCGAATGTGTTTTCAATATTCTAGTTCGGCATTACTTTCTAATTTAAGTTTTCTCTCACACATATGCTGACGTAATTATTTCATTCCACATATATGACTATGTTAATTAAATCTGAAGAAGCATTAAGATTGTGATGACTTTTCTTTGTTTCTTAGTGTTCTGAATGTGTTATAGTCGATAGGCTTTTTCGTAACTTCAACAAGCAACTTTATCGGCAAATACTCTCAACTTCAATCATATTCTTGGTCACTATATTTTTTCACATAATTTTTAATGAATTTAAATCAATAATAGACTTAACAAAAAATTTATTTTATTGTAGTAAAGTGTGGGGTGCCTCTTAAGTTATTTCCATAATGGCTCTTCTTTCACCAATTTCTGTCATTAAAATATTATAACAATTTACTTCAAGCATACCACGTTGTTCTACAATGAAAGAATTTTTTTTGTAAATTAAAACATTCTTAACTTAAATTTATTGAAAATTATTTTCTATTTTTTAGTTGACTTCTCTTTTAAAACATGTTCTTCAGTTTTTTCAAACTATTATTTATTTTTAAATATAATCTTAGTATAGTACATCTTCAAGGTTGTAATACAATATTGTCTCAAATCAAGTATTCAATAAAGTCTATAATATGTCGAAATGTAAAAGAACCTTTTACTTTCTGAATACAATATATTGCTAAGATTAAAGTTTGTTGCTGTTTTCTGAAATGAATATAATTATTGGATTTCACTCAGGGTTGTTTAATCTATACAAAAAAAATTTTCAACACTAATTTCTTAGCTACCTATAATAGCTACGCATATGCAAGATACTAAACAGCTTATTTCTGTTTATGGTTCAAATTTGTAGTAGAGAAAATATGTAGGTATCAGTTTCCACGACTTCATATAATATAATAAATTATAGCATGTAGATGAAAAAATATATTTGCTTAGAAACTAACATTGTCAAGATATGAATTGTTACCGAAAAAATGATAATTCATATAATTATGAAATCCTTTGTTTATAAGTACTTTAAGTTAAGAGAAAGCTGATCAATTATTTCACCATGTATATAAATAAATATTTTACCAAAGTAGGAAATAAATTTTGAATTAATCTTCTTGCAGTAAGTATCGTACTCAAAACATCATAGATTTCAGTAGATATAGAACGAATAGTATGAGTCACTTATGATCTATTTTTTCAACGTGAAAATAAAGGCAGTCTTATAAAAACAACAAAAGCTCTCAGAAAATTGTTCACCAAATTTAGGAAGGATTCTTTAAAAATTTTGCTATTATAATTTCAATATAAATTGCACGAAAAAAATGAAATTTCCAATAATTTTCAAAGGAATACTGTATATGAGATTCAACAAAGCGGTGAAAAACATTTCATAATATACTTCACAGTTCACTGTCTCAATATTTTTAGTAATTTCTTTGTAGCATTTGAAGATTCAGATAAAAAGTTAAGCAATTTGATCTCTCTAATTATTTCGAAATAGCAGCAATTTATTTCCGATCTCGAAACCTGTTCTGAGATTTCTTCACGATCCTTCAGCAGGATTTATATTCAGGATTATTATTCCTATTTTTTGATTGCTAATTTTTGCTCATACAAAAAGTAGCGATGTCAACAGCAACTATTTATATAAATACTAAGAGCCATCGTTACAATTCCTAAACTTGAACAAGGATTAGTATACTCTGACCTATTCATTTTCTTATATTGAGGACGAATGTAAACAAAATTGGGTTGATACTTATAAATCTTTTGAGGCCGGAAAATACTACAAGAATATAGAAGAAGCCCCTGCATACGACGTGGTTCAGAAACGGTCCTCAGAATCGAAATTTCGTCAGGTTAATTTGCAGACTGAGGAGTAGACATGCTAGATCATAGATTATTGGATTTTTATTGTCTCTTGAAAGAATGATAGTTTATGAAAACTTTATGAGCATATCAAAATATTGGACTTATATAATTACCTGTCATATGAATCCTCTTGAATTCAATGCCTTCTTTGTTGTTCGATTATGTTTGTGCATGAAGAATAAAAAAGCCATGAAGAATACTTGGCATGAGTTTTTCTGTCGATTTTTTAGTTATGAGAGTTATGAAAATAATTATAGACCGATATCTCTGCTGCCAGTAATATCGAAGATATTTGAAGCAGCTATGGCAATGCAGATAACGAACTATTTTGAGCATGCAAACTTGTACAGTCAATCTCAATATGGCTTTAGAAAAGGCAGAAATACCACAGGCGGCATCTTGGACATGATACATGATATCATGGATGCGTTTGAAGATAAAAAGTACCATAAAGCCAAATTCTGCGATTTAAGTAAAGCCTTCGACTGCGTCATCCACACGATACTTACAGGTAAACTGGAAAAACACGGATTCTCAGAGTCAAGTGTAGGCTCAATTGCCTCATACCTAAGAGACAGACAACAAAGGGTCCAAATGGGAAATAAATGGTCAGAACCAGAAACCTTACAAATTGGCTTACCACAGGGATCAATACTTGGACCAATCCTTTTCCTGATATATATGAAAGATCTACCACACTACATTAAATCTGCAAGAACAATATTATTCGCAGATGATACAACATTCCTAAGTGGGGGAAAAGATGAAAAACAGATTGAAAACCTAATGGAAGATACAATAAAAAAGCAGACAAATGGTTCTTGGCAAATAGGCTGGTACTGAATAAAGAAAAAACCCAAGACATGACCTTCACTCTTAGAGAAACAACATCAATAAATGACCCGGTGAGGTTCCTTGGGGTGACATTTGACGCAAAGTTAAATTGGGAACCTCACATAAATAATGTCTGCAAAAGCCTGAGCTCGTCAATCTTTGCCTTAAAAAACTTAAAAAGCATAGTATCGGATGCAACACTTAAAATTGCATATCACTCTTTATTTCATGCTAAGATGACATATGGAATAATAGCATGGGGTGGATCATCTCAAGCAAATAGGGTTTTTGCACTGCAACGTAGAGTGGTGAGACTGATTGGGGGGCTCAGGCACAGAGATGAATGCAGACACATGTTTGTCAAGCTGGGCATACTAACTCTTCCATCTGCCTACATCCTCCAGAACCTGTTACTAATAAAAAGCAATGAATCTCAGTACGATAGTTACGAACAACAACATGACTACGACACTCGAAATAAATCAAATCTGGTTCCTATGCACTGTAGACTATCAAAATGCCAAAGGAGAGTGGACTACATCGCAATCCATTTCTACAATAAGATCCCAAATGAATTGAAGATCCTACCAATGGATAACTTCAAGAAGCAGATGAAAACCCTGCTAATCAAGGGGGCTTTTTATGATGCTCAAGAGTACATGGCCACTGTTTTTAACTAATTTTAATATGTATCGTAATATCTAATTTTAACATGACATGAAGCTCTAAGTTTTCATCTTTTCTTTTAATGTGTATTGTAATGTTTCATTATAGTAACTATATTTTTGAGTCCTTGTATGTATCGAAACATGACTTCAAACGATTATTATTTTATTATATTGTATCTGACGAATGTAACACCTATGTGAGATTGACATGAGAAATATATTTACTTTACTACTTTACTTTACTAGAATAATTTTGTATATTTTTATCTACTGGCTAATGAAGTGAGTCAAAGTAAAAACAAAAACAAAAGAAAATTTTTCACCTTCTTTTAGGTATTCTTACGCTTTGAGGTTAACTGAATATGAACGACACATGACCTCAAATCATTTTCCTCGATTTGAAAGGAAGGAGAGACTCCGCTGTAGGGTTTCATTACGATTTTTTGCCGAATCAGAAAGTCTCGCCTTTATCTCCAAAAATCGAGAATTTGAGATTGTACATCGAAACAATAATCTTAAAACACAATAGACGCTCCCCGGTGCTTTTATTACGGCCGCACTGGCCAGATAATTTCACATTTGAAGCCGGGCCCATCTTACCGAAGGTTGTCGAAAGAATAGAACGAAGGTGAATGAAGTAATTACCACAACAATTTTATGTTGTTCGGGGAGCTTCCTCCACCTCATTACTTTGTAATTCTCCTTTCTCATGCTTATCCCTTACATCTATACATCTCAAGTAGGAGTATAGAGCTTCTATAATGAAAATTTAATCAGCACTGTTCACTAAAGTAACTGCTCAATTACCTCCAAGGTCGTTTTATTCTGCCCAAATAAAATAACAGCATATTCATTTACAAGATTGGTGCAATTTTGACAGCACCGTTTAGGGTGGAATAACTACATGCATCTCTGGTGTTATTCCAGCTCATGTACTGAGGTTTCAAGCTCGTTTTATTGCCGCATTATCTCACTCGGACTGCTTCTTTATCGACCTAAAATACCCAGTTACTTATGTTGAGTTTGTTTCGTGAAATAGTATGACTAATTCAATGGAAAAATTATTTTATTTGTTTTGTGCTCTATACCTATGATCCTGCAGTTTGTCTATATGCTTAGATTCATCATGGATTTCTGAACACTCGATAATCTTCAAATTGAAAAATGAAAAATGAATTGTTTTGAACACTTAATCGAAAAACAACGTTTGATATGGAAGAAACAGAAGTATTAGGTTTTCTAATTCTAATTTATGTGAAAAATCATTATCAGAAG
>JARQZK010000001.1:2497500-2570000 GCA_030704885.1 Cynegetis impunctata
TGAAACCAGCTGAGAAAACGGTTTGTTTTGCCTTTTCTGTAATCACGTTGTAAATTCTCGGGTGTCGTTCTGCATAGGCAGGTCTCCTAGAATTCCCGAAAAAACGTGCCTAATGTTTCGCCTGAATTCTATTTTATCCGGATATTCGTTCAAGCCGAATACGTGGAAAATTATAACTAAATTTGATGATTTCTGGAATTCTGGACTTCCATTGTCCATGAAGTATGTGAAAAATAGAAGAGACAAATTTTATAAGTAAATGGCAAGTTCAAAAAAAAAGCAGCTGAAAATTAAAAAAAAAAATCAGCTTCTTCTTCTTCAACTTGCCATTTACTAATGAAATTTCTTTCTTTTATTTTTTGTTTCAGATACTCTATAGACAATGGAAGTCCAGAATTCCACAAATACGGAAGAAACATCGTCTAAACCATTCAAACTAATAAAGTTGATAACGTCCAAGTCCACAAATTTCATTCGAGTGTCTGAGTGGTTAATTTATGTAGGTTAATTTGAATAATGAATTATCCGACCGAAAAATCTCTCTGTAAAAGACAGAAACAGTAAATCACTTAGAATACTTTAGTGCGAACAGAATATTTTCGCATTTTATAGTATCCTAGGTTGAATTCTTGAACTTTCTAATTAACAAATGGTCTATCCAAATAGATTTTTGAACGTGATTTCAAATGATCATGAAGTAGTTCATGAGTATTTTATCAATTCTACTCCTCATTTTTTTGCAATCGGTGTCTATGTCCATGTAAGTAAGTAAGTGATTTTTTGCCTTTAATTGTTGAATAACATTATGAATATTCATTCGAAAGCTCGTACGAATTGGTCCGTGAAATTAAAGATGTAGTATTGCCTCTGACTCAAAAGCGTATATCTTGGAATCTTCATAACCTTTTCCGAAGAAAACCACCAAAAGATACACTAAAACTAATAGACATATATATATAAAAAAAACCTGGTTAATCCACCAGTAAAAACAGATTCTCTTTCACCTTTGAAATTATGCGAACAAAATTACTTTATTGTTGAAAAACAGATTTTTAGCAGCAGAAATAGGATAGTTATGTATAATCAACTGAGGCCACATTCGGCAGAAATATTTATGGATAATTTGAAACATGCTAACTAACAGACCGTTCGACTCATTCAAAATATTCATCTATTCCTATCGCAATTGGAAAAAATAACTGTATTGATTTTCTATATTTGACTATGAAGGAAATCCACAACAAACATAGTTTTTCAATTCACCACAAAACATTGCACACTGATAAATTCATACATAACAGCTTCATTCATCCGTTTCAACAAAAAATGGCAGCTTTGATTTGAAAAAAAGAAAGGGGTACTTCAAAGCAATTTGCTATGAGCAATATTCATAAATCAAATATAATAGAAACCATGATACAGAAAAAGTTCTTCACAGAAGATATTTCTCAAGATTATTCAGTCGTTTTAATTTATATTGGATATTAAAACAATGGTTAATAATAACAATTTACACTTTTATTGAAAGAAATAACGCATGACTCACGTTTCGGTGGAACTTCACCTTCTTCAGATGCTAATGGCAAACCAACTATGATTCTCTGTTATATCGAAAACAAGAAATGACAAATTGTGTAGAAGGGGTAAATAGAAAGATGGCTACAAATAATTATTAGAATATGAAAAACCAATTCTGAACTGCTAGTCAGGTAGTTCGGTAATTTTGAAAAGATTAAGAAGGGGGCTTGAAGTATGATCCATGTGGCTATTCAAGAGGAGACCGGAATGCTTGTATTTATTTATCTGTAATGATTCTAAAAAATTAAGTTTAATTTCCTCATACTTTCAGTATTTAAATATTTTAAAATCGAAATTGAATGTGTGATTTTCTTGGATTGAATGGTTTGCATAATGTGAATCCGACTTCTGATTAACAAAGGTACGTTTGTGTTCTGATATATTTCACATTATGCAAACCATTTAATCCAAGAAAATCACACATTCAATTTCGATTTAAAAATATTAAATACTGAAAGTAAGGGAATTAAACTTAATTTTTTAGAATCATTACAGATAAATAAATACAAGCATTCCGGTCTCCTATTGAATAGCCAAATCGATCATACTTCAAGCCCCCTTCTTAATCTTTTCAAAATTACCGAACTACCTGACTAGCAGTTCATAATTGGTTTTTCCTATTCTAATAATTGTTTGTAACCATCTTTCTATTTACCCCTTCTACACATTTTGTCATTTCTTGTTTTCGATATAACAGAGAATCATAGTTAGTTTGCCATTAGCATCTGAAGAAGGTGAAGTTCCACCGAAACTTGCGTCATGCGTTATTTCTTTAAATAAATGTGTAAATTGTTATTATTAACCATTGTTTTGATATGTTTATTAATTTACACCAAGTATCGGTCCAATCAATCCAAAAAATTATATTGGATACCCCAGCACAAAGCTTGAATCACCTCTTTCGCGAAACAAATCAATTAACCTGTGATAATATTGGATGATATATTGAAAATAATAAATCGATAGTGCATGAATACAGAATGTTCAAGATATACAAAATTAATTGCGCTAGGTATTGGAAAAATTTAAAATAAGTATTTCAGAACAAAAACTTTGTTTTGATAATAAAAATTTAGACTCTCGTAATGCAAATCATATAATGAAAACCTCTCATTTAGCTCAGACTTTGAAATTTTCTAGGAACATTACTAATCAACAAATTCAAATATTCAGGTCTTCTAAATAGACAGGTAGAAATCACAAATAGCCCTTTATCAAACTTGTACAACAAAGCAGTTCCTGGTAGTGGTTTGATTTGAATTCCCAGAATATTTTACATTAATTCCTAGATAATTGGGATTGTTTATAAACACCTTTAGGATCCGGAGAATTTTACCATTTTCAGTGAGCATTAGATGATGAAGAAGTACTGCGAAACAAGCGCCATTCATTATAAACAAATATTTTTGTCTTTATAAAGAAATAAAAACTTTTCACAGGTTGAAATAAAATATATTGAATGAACGCGCTTCGTCATAACATTGACTTCATCTCGTACTAAATAATGGTATTGCAAAACAATCTCATTGCTCAACTTATTTCATTTTAACCTGTAAAAAGTTAGCTTTTATTTCTTCAAAAAGTCAAGAAGATGGGCTTCCACCAAGTGAAAAAAATTTTTTTTTGTTCATTCTATCCGAAGGAGCCACCGTGTGGTGAAACGCCGCTTCATAGAGACAAATATAATAACCGTTAAAATCAAACATTTGTTTTTCTGATAATATCAATATTTGTGTAAATAGTAATCAATAATGTTTCATTACTGTTGAATAATGTATAATTAAGAGTGTGAAATCTAACACGTTTCGATGTAGCGCAGCGCTAAATTAAAAATGAACAAGTAGCACATCGTTATTCGGAAGTCTTCACCAGTGTTGTTTCTTTATTTAAAAGTTTACTGGCCAGCCGAGGATAAATTACAGGCAATTCATCCATGCAGAACCGCCTGTTCTCCCCCTTTACTGGCATTAACAGTTCATGAATTCGAAATAACGCCAAACTGGAGCTCAAAATTGAGCAATTTGTTAGTACTAATTGTATTCAACGTATGATTTAATCAGTACCTACTTTTCGAGATAAATGCGGATTTTATGCGTTAACATATTCCACCAAAAGAAAATCGCGAATCTATCGAGTGGTTTTATGTTTGCAATTGAGGTATTCCTAGAATAGTTTTTATGATTTTGAATATTGCGATATCGCAACAAGTATTTGCGGAGCACACTCTCGTGAGTAGGTATGTCCAGAGTTTTTAAAAACGCCAAGTTATCGTGTTTTGGAACCGCATACGTCACAGTTGCAGAGTAGACATTGCATGTCAGGAATTATGTATTCTAGCGACGAGATTCTGCATTTTCGATCCAAGCGATTGAATTGTTGGTTTCCAATATCTTTGGTGGAGAGCTCTCTGGGTTGTTATCCATATAGTAGTCTGACCGCGATTCATAAAGGGGAGCAATAAAAATTTGTTAATTCACTCCGAGCCAAATAAGCTGCACTGATGATACCTAATAAGATCGAAACAGATGTTTTTTTTTTGATTGGGGTCACTTGACGTGTTTTATGATTCAACGTTGGATTGTGAATGTATATTTTGCGTAGTAGCATGCATATAACCAGCTCCCTTGGAATGTTGTAGATAATTTTTTCAAATATAGAAGAATTTTCCTTGTTCACTTTATTCCATATATTCGAAGGAATATATATGAGAGAGGCACTGAATTCGAATAATTCATCTAATATCTGGAGGAAATTTAAAAAAAGAAATATTTTTTATCAATTATCAGCAACTAAATATTCATTTAATTGCCGATAATTAAAAAAAATGTTTCACTTCTTAAATTTTCAACCTGTTTCATATCTAACCTTAAGACGGCAATATACTAAAGGAATCAAGGCGTAAATTTTACAAGAAACAAAAATATAACTCCACATTCTAATTAATTAGAAAAAAATAAAATTCATCAATATATAAACACTTGTTCTATTTATATCTCCTCAAGTATTTGCTAGATTTGTTTTCCGTATTTACGATATTAAATTGCAACTGTTACACTAGAGAGCGCCTTAATATATTATATAATCTTCTCTTGTTTTTTCATAATCATATAATTAATTTTCAGGTGGTTTATATTCTCATTTTGTCTTAAGTGATTTATTTCTCATACCATGTACTGGCAGTGCCCGAGGTGTCACCCTCGTGGAAAAATTACTTGACTTATAACACTGAATGATATAATCAACTAGATAGAATGAAATAGAAGCGAAGTTCCCGAAAAAATTGCTATCACAATTCCGGACACGTCCGGTGTGTATCGCTACCTATCTCCTTGCCCCTCGCCCTCCTCGCCAACCGCTGTCACCAAAGCGTATTTAATTTTGTTTTTGCAAAAACACGATCGTAAATTCTAAACTACTTGTCTATACAATGTTATTTCCGAATCGAGTAATTCTCTTTATGTGCATTAACCTCTACATATGAAAATATGCCGCCGCGGACTTTTTTATAGACCTTTTTTAGTTCTACAACTTTTCTAAAGAAAACATCAAAATATCTCTTCCGGTAAAACAGCGTTCGTCAAAATTACATTCGGGCGATCGCTTTTTCGTCTGCTTTAATTGTAAAATTAGTCCCACGAAAAGCCCTTTTATTTGAAAGGGATAATATACAGCCTAAATATTTGTAAAAAAATTTCAGAAATGTCATACATCTAGATACTATGAGCTCATTTAACGAAAGACCACATCTTCTTATTATCCCCATGGTAGTCGAAATTTTGGATACACTTTCAATATGTGAACTCCATGTCATAATGTTTCTTATTATTGGACCCAAATATTTGTACCTACATTGCTTTCACTTCAATATTATTCATATTTTCAGTCTTGTCGATATTTTCGATTAATTTATTGTGACAATGCCAATTGTTGCACATTTCCAAATCACAGTGAATATTTGATTCGAGCATTTTTCTGCCAGAGTCTACTATAATCAGAACAGTGTCATCAGCTATCGTTAAATATTCTGACATCAGACTCTCAAACCGTAAGACACAATATATATTGCAAGGGACCTCATATAGATCCCTGTGTCACATCTTTCCTTCCACTTGTAGAATGGTCTCTAGTCTCGAAGTGAGTTTTAAATAGTTTGAAACTTAGGTCCCTTAATACTATTTTGTATGCTTTCTGAAGTAGAATCTTCACATCCAGTATATTAAATACCTTTTGGAGGTGAATGAACACCACCACAAAATATTTTTTTTGCATCTAGTTTAGCCATTATGTACTCCAAGACATCCTCTGACGCACCTAAGGCACTACTTCTCTTTTGAAATCATTACTTTCGGGTATCGATTCTCAAAGAAGTATATTCTGCACTTTACACTTTTCTCCATTAGTTCATAAAAAGTACACATAACAGATATTGGTCTGTAGTTGTTTCATTCACTAATTCCACACTTTTCAAATACTCGTATCATCATCATAATATTTATCAGTATATTAAGAGAACTTCCTATGGCTTTCCATACACTTGTTACATTATTTGAATTATTATTGAATAATGGTGCACTATTTTGTCAATTGTCTCTTCCTTATAAAATCTCTAATGAATATTGAAAACTTTTACAACACGAATTGATGGTGATGTTGTTTTCAGCTCAACAGGATATAATTTGGAGAACAGACTTGTTTCGAAAATATACTGTGATTAATGTACTTCTCTATATATCGGAAAAAACAGGGCACAATATTAGCATTCGTGTTGAAGAAAACAAAAATTCAATTTAGTTCAATTAGGTACAACATCGATCGTTTTTCTGGAAATTCTATAAATCTATGATAATATTGACCCGCAACAATTTTCTTCAAAATTTTCGAAGATAATTTCTGCCCCAACAATTGTTCTAAAAATGTTTCGAGTTAGAAGCCCATTATCAAGAGCACCATGGCCCTGAAAATGTGAAAATGAAACTGTTTAGCCTCAAATATGAAGCAATTCAATGAAGGCATTACCAAAGGTGAATCATCTTGATTCACATTAAACAGCAATATAAACTCTGGCGTTAATAGATATTGTACGAAATAGATATTGCCTTGCTTTTATTATCTGATTACTATCATTCAGGTTTGTTATTGTCTTGAAAATGTTGAAAAATGTATTAGTTATTCAAAATTAATAACTAAAATTAACCATGTGAAATCTTCCTTGTTCATTGAAAATTTCTACATTTTTTCTTATCACTCCATAGGTATTAACGAAAGTGAACTTTCACACTCAGGTAACAAAGAAGGAAACACGCCATCTAATACTTATATTATGACACAAACCAACGGCCCACAGAAATAATTCACCAGTCTCCAAAGAACATGTAGAATTCACATTATAGGTAGGTACCGTATATTAAATATCGTTATATTTGAGTAAAACCTTAACTCGTGGACTGCTCATGTAGATGGTTTAACAAATCGAAACATATGTAGCGTTTTTAATTTTTTCACGATATGAAAACGTTTTGGAAAGAAATATATTTTTTTCCATCTAACGTTTTGGTCTTGACTCTAGACGGTAGAGCAAACGGTCTAGGCACAGACGGTATCGGGTTCGAATCCATAGAAAAATTTGAATATTAGTGAACGTTAATGAATTGCAGTGGTTCTAATATTATTGATAGTTGGGTAATGACTGTTGTGTCAAGCCAGTAAGTAATTCAGAATCGGCGTTAAATGCAGATTCAATCAGAGAAAAAAAGTTTTTCTAAGCTTCATAAAGTTCCGATGTTTAAACTTTTATTGGTAGATCTAAATCAATTCAAAAAAGTACCTACGCAAATGGACATTATATCACTATGATTCAGGCACTTCTCTAAATGATTATTGACGAATTAATAAAATTGTTTTACTAGTGTAATGTCATTAGGCAACATCGGTGATAACATTTATGACAAGCATTTCGACTAATCGATTAAATAATTGGATTACTCATCATATTAGCTGACGATGCGAGGAAATTTGGCGGAGTCTAGAACATAATTGAATGCACTATGCTGTGCAATGAGGTATCAGAATGTCAACTCTTTGACAAAGGAATTGCATCAATTGAAATTATGCCAGAAATTTGTCGCAATAACACACTCAAACGACTGCAGGTTCATTCAAAAAAAAGTATATGTACTTATCTTATTCTTCCAAGATAGTCGTGGAAAATGTTTGCCTATATCACAGTTCTGTGATGAGAGAATTTGTTTAAGATTTCATTCAGTGATCTTTATGAAAAATGAAGGTACTGATTACGGTAAAGACAATGAAAAAGAAATAATCCCTTTGAAATCACACATCAAGTTAACAGCTTGTTTTTCTGCTAAATGCCCAGCTGAGGAAAAGTTTTGGAAGAACGCCTCTAGATTAGCGTCAGGGTATTGTTCTTCAGTGATCACTTACACTGTCAATACAGTTTCGTGAGACTCGAAAGTCAATGTAGTCTCGTGACCAGTAACATTTCGTGTCTAATTGAGAGTGAACTCGAAATCAGTTGTATGATTTGTTCTCAATTTGTTTATTTTAATCTTTTCTTTCCAAATAGATTCGCCTCAGCTTTTATAATTGCATATAAAATTGTAAATAAGCAGAAAGTAAAAAAAAGGAGAAGGTGGATCGACAAATGACTTCGGAGCTTGTTCAACACTTGTGATTGAAATATGCACAACAGTTCAGAAATTTTCTTGGATGTCTGCAGAGCAGTTTGAACTGCTTCTAAATTTCGTAACACACCAGATTTTCAAGCGTTATAAAAAATTTTGCTGTACTGTATTACCATCATAGTTTTTAAATTTTGTCGCAAATTCTTTGAACATGCTGATTTTTTTATGTCGATTTCTGAATTATTTATTCACGTTTCATGAAACTCCTCATAATGATGGATTCAATGTAACACTTCATCATCCACTTTCTTTTATTTGATACGTCTTTTTCGTTCATTTTGAAAAATTATCCACCGTTCTAGGTTTATTGCGAAATAGGAATGAATCAAGTCTCAGCTCTGAAAAAATCTTCAAACAATGACAGAAGACTGAAAACTTGTGACAAAACACTTAACGTACATTCAGTCTATGTTTTTTAGTATTTGAAATCCATATCGCATCAAACTATTTAATTTTATCCCCATATATTAGCTCAACCAAAGCAAACTTGAATGGCAGCATGTATCAGCCTTACTTATAATGGAGAAACTACATCCAAAGTATTAAAATTTGGTTCATTCTAGGCAACTGAAACTAAATAGTCCTTTACCCCTTCCACTCTGTATTTATCAGCCCTCTGTTGCTGCGCCAAAGGTTAAAGTCATACTTGTTTTTAATATCAATCACGTGATAGAGGAAAACCGAGAGTTACTTTCGAAATCAGCACCAAAGAACTACATAAAACCCATTTTACAAAAATACATCTTGTGTCACCATCTTGGTCAAACAGACTATTGAAAATTGGTCGATATTTTTACATATATAAAACGAATTATTAGACAGTCGGAGAGATAGTGGGTGAAAGAAATAGTTTGACCGGTGAGTTGCTTCTTCAGAAATGTCAAGAGTCATGCAACTACACATAGGTGCAATTACAAGGTGAGCAATTAAAATATGGGAAGTTCAACTTGCACCACGGCTTCATGGGAGCTATTATCAATTCATACCCTGAGATTGTTTCACACTGTTGATCTATATTAGGATAAAATCTACCAGAAAAGATCAGTTCTGTAAATAACAACGTTACTCCAAAAATTCTATTATTCCTTCAGAGGAAAGGTCGCAACAAAACAAGAAGTTAATATTACTCTGACGATATGAAATTAATAAAACCCAATTCATCAAAAATATACTAGTTGACCATAGTCTATTTCACATACTACATCAAGTGCAGAAGAAAAATTCTTCAATAATTTAAAAATTATAACCAGCTCATCAAACAACTTTCCAAGGGAGCTGGTTATATATATATTTTGAATTATTAAAGAATCTTCCTTGTTCACTTAATGCGATATATGAAATTAATAACTTTCAATACAATGGTTAATAATAACCATTCACACATTTATTAAAAGAAATAACGCATGACGCACGTTTGGGTGGAACTTCACCTTCTTCAGATGCTAATGGAAACTAACTATGTTTCTCTGTTATATCGAAAACAAGAAATAAAGAGATGACAAATTGTGTGGAAGGGGTAAATAGAAGGATGGTTACAAATAATTATTAGAATAGAAAAAACCAATTCTGAACTGCTAGTCAGGTAGTTCGGTTTTTTCTATTCTAATAATTATTTGTAACCATCCTTGTCCAATTCGTCATCTCTTTATTTCTTGTTTTCGATATAACAGAGAAAATAGTTAGTTTGCCATTAGCATCTGAAGAAGGTGAAGTTCCACCGAAACGTGCGTCATGCGTTATTTCTTTTAATAAATGTGTAAATTTTTATTATTAACCATTGTTTTAATATGTTCATCAATTTACACCATGTATCGGCCCAATCAATCCAAAAAGTTAATAACTTTCAATTTATAGTTTGGTTTTCTATCTATTTTCAAAACAACATACGGTTTTTCGAATTATTATATTACGCGCATCCATCATCCGAGCATAGTCACGGAAGCTCGAGAAAAAAAAATGATTGAATAATGACGAAGTTTTCAACTACGAGAAAAAAACCCTCGAAGTAGAGCCGGAAAAATAAATCCTGAAACTTTCCATCTAGAGTTGAAATAGACTTCAAATATCAAAGTCCGTGAAATATTGAAGCTCGCAGAGTTAACAACAATTTTTACCAGCTTTTCAGAAACTGAATTTATTACTTAATAAATTGTGCTGCTATAAAGAATTCTCCTTATTATTTATGACCCTCTTACCTCCATAATTATGTTTTCAAACTTTATTTGTTCGTAGTTCCGACATTGTTAGTATAGTGAACATCCTTACCGGTATCATCAAATTCTACTGCATCAAGGCGAGGAGTAATATTGGGCGCTGTTATATGCAGTAAATGAAATTTATTCGACCAAAGAGATGAGCTGGCACATGAAATGTATATTTCACTCAATTTTACCCCTTTCATCTCACACCGTAGAAAGTGGAACATTTAATCTATTTGATATTCTCCCAGTAAATACCCCCGTAGTTTTTCTGCTTACTCGTGCGCCCCGACTTTTATCAAAGCTGCTGACTTTTCGAGTTATGAGTTTCTCATATCGATATAACACTTTATCGAATATTGGTGACCATAACTGAACACCGTATTATTTGAGGAAGTAACTTATTTCCAAACCCATATAATGCCTCATATTGAATGTAAAACTCTCGTCGAGGAATACATATAACCAGCTTCCTTGGAAAATTGTTTGATAGTTTTTTGAATTAATTAAGAATTTTCCTTGTTCACTTTATGTAGTATATTGAATTAACCATGGTCAATTTGTATAATAGTAATAATAATAATAATATTTATTGTCATCAAGGAGCGTTGCTATTCAGAGCTGGACGGAGAGCCATGGAAAAGCTCAATATGACCGGCACGTCAATTGAGCCTGAGCTAGCAGGAACACCGATCACACCGACCGAACAGAGAAGACTGGGTAGGCAGATAAGACAGGCACAACAGAAGACACTACTCAAAGATCATATGAGTACAAATCTGCATTCCAAATATAACAGGAATTTGGAAGAACACGGCCTGTCGGAAGAATTATCCTTTGCCTTTTTGAAGTCGGCTCAGCTTAGGTCAGAAACGGAGGGATTTGTTATGGCTTGTCGAGATGGAGTGATAAATACAAGATGGTATAAAAAGAACATAATGAAAGTGGACACCCCAACAACTTGCAGAGCATGCCATAGTCAGCAGGAAACTCTTATGCATATCCTGTCTGCTTGAAGAGTCCATGCTCCATCAGGGTATATAGAAAGACATAATGGGGCGCTCCGAATTATCTACTTTCATCTGAGAGAAGTTGGTATAGACAAAGAACCAGTGCTACCATATGTTCCACTAGAAATTGAAGCGGTTGTTGAGAACGATAGAGCTCGCATATACTATGCTTTTCCAACAACTCGGCAAAATCACGCAATAAAGCCAGATATAGTCCTACTGGACAAAGAGCTCAGAGAATTGTTTGTTGTCGAGTTTTCGTCCCCTGCCGAAAATAATGTGGTGATGAAGGAAGAACAGAAAAAGGAAAAATACAGAGATTTTATGTTCGAGCTGAGGACACTATACCCAGGGCATAAAGTTAGGATGGTCGTACTAATCATAGGTTGTCTAAGCGTAATGAGAGCTAACTATGTGACAGAATTGAAAATTATTCCGGCATGCAGATCTCTGGCCGATATATTGACGCGCAGAATGCAGAAAGCAGTGGTGCTCGGGTCACTTCGAGTCATCAGGTCCCATGAATATTAAGGGACGCTGTAAGGGCAGGATGAAGAACTACTTCAAGGAATGTGTGAAAGGTTTTTTAGTGGGTAACCATCACCATTCGGAGTCTCACACACCCAGAAAATATGTGCGGGATACTCTCAGGGTAGTCTCCTCTCACATGGACGTAAAAGAAAAATAATAATATTTATTGTCTCATAAAATGTTATCACAGATATAAATATAACAAAAATAGAGAACATGTCAGCAGATACATTTTGTTCTTGATTTATCCACGGGAAACCTCATAAGGCTAACCGAATGTTACTCCCACGTTCACAGTACTGCAGATACTCTTCCATGTTATAGGGTTCCATATTTACTAGAGAGGAATAAATACATCCCTTGAATTGCCTGTCGTTATCAAGTGAACTCTGGAGGTGTTTGGGTAAAACATTGAATATTTTGATACACATATATAGTAGATTATTCTGTGACAGTGTTAGACCATATAAGGGGCTAATGTATTGATTGACTCTCCTTGTGTTGTTGAGATTTTTGTAGCTTGCAAAGAGTTCCTTGTGGTCTTTCAGAAACTCCAGGATATGATATATGTATAACCCTGTCAGAATTATAAAATTGTTTGATAAAAAAAAACGCCCCTGCAAGACTGCTTTTTTGCTTTATAAATGAGCGTGCAGCATGTATATTTTACATGATTTGATTTTGAATATTTGCGTAAATCGTAACAAGTATTTCAGGAGCGCACTCTCGTGAGTATGCCCAGAATTTTTAAAAACGCTATGTTAGCCTGCTTTGGAACCACATACGCCACAGTTGCAGAGAAGAAATTTCATGTCAGGAAGATATGTTTTCTCCCGACGGGGTTCTGCTTTCTCTATCTTAGCGGTAAATTGTTGGTTTCCAATAAACTTGGTGGAGGGCGCTCTGCGTTGTTATCCAGATAGAATTCTCGACCGCGATTTGTATTGGGAAACAATTAGAAATTTGTTAATTCACTCCGAGTCAAATAAGCTGCACTGATGATATCTAACAAGATCGAAACAGCAGTATGCAGATTTTGAGTCAGGGTGACTTGACGATTTCTATAATTCACTGTTTGATTACGAATGTAGAATTCTCGCAGAGAAATACATATAACCAGCTCCCTTGGAAAGTTGTTCGATAATTTTCCTTATTCACTTTATGTAGTATATTGAATAGACCATAGTCAACTTGTATATTTTCATGATTTGATTTCCTCTTCATCGTAATTACATACGTAGCCTCCGAACAAATGAGCTTGTTTTTATAGGAGCATTATATGTAAACTATCATATTCTTGCGATATTTCCATGAATTCAACAGGAAAAATTTTTCAAATGGTCGAAATTTGTCAAACTATATTTCTTTTTTTCAATACATGTTTATATTTCCATTTTATATGATTACGAAGTAATATTCATCTTGTGGAATATTTGAGTGGAAAAAAATCAATATATAAAATATCTTTTTCGGAGTAAGATGAAAAGTACTTTTCACATTAACCGCTATAAAACTTCAAAGGGTACTCTGCATATTTTATAATCTACTTCAGTTGAGTTTTAAATTTTCTTTCCATCAGATTTAGCCACCAGCGACCATCTTCCATTCCCCATATTGGAAATTTTTCCTGGAGGGCGAAGATTTTCATCAGAGTGAGGGTGCTATTACATTCGTAGAGGACTATTCTGCACAGCAAGATGTCGATTACTATCTAGACGAATTGAAAATATGCTCTAGGAAAAACATAAAGAAGTAACAAGGAGGCTATGTACTAGTAGAAATAAAACTGGATTTGACACAGAAAAATACTTATTTCTGTGTTATGAATATATATATATATATATATATATATATATATATATATATATATATATATATATATATATATATATATATATATATATTCAATTAAATGAAACTAGGACATTTAATTGAAACTAATCAAACAAACCTCATAGCGGAGCTGGTTATAAGAAAGAGTTCACGAAGCATCGAAATATCTACATCTACCTTAGACGGTACATGTTAGAAATGTTCAGTTGTTATTGCTCCTCTAGGAGGTTTGTTTGATTAGTTTCAAATAAATGTCCTAGTTTCACTTAATTTTAGAACCACGGTACGTGTCTCGATAACACGAAGAATTCTTACTTATACATATAAATATCTATACATATACATATATATATATATATATATATATATATATATATATATATATATATATATATAATATATATATATATAGGTATATGTATAGATATTTATATGTATAAGTAAGAATTCTTCTAGTTATCGAGACACGTACCGTGGTTATAATATATATATATATATATATATATATATATATATATATATATATATATATATATATATATATATATATATATATATATATACATATGTATATATATATATATATATATATATATATATATATATATATATATATATATCTGTTTCAATTTGTTGGAAATTTTTCAGGTAATAGATGTCTACGGTTTGTTAAGTAAGTAAAATAAATACATCAAAACACGTAAAATTAAATAATATCTCACCGTTCTGTCTTGAAGGAACGCTTATATGTCAATAATATTTATTGTCTGTTACGTACTGTCATTTTCTTGTTGTTTTAATTTGGTCTCGTTACTAGTGGCAAGTAGAGTTGACTCAAATACTTTATATCTTGTTTGTCATTAAGTGACCCGTTCAGGGGGGGGAGGAGGGTCTTCAAAATACTACGATTGGTCACAGGGGCGGGGGTAGGGGTTAGGCTTTTGTCACGTAGTCAATGTCCTCTGGAAACGTGTTCGTTGAACATGATTGAGATAAAAGATAAATGTGAATAAAGGAAAAGATACTTTTGTTCTAGTGAATTAAGTTCCTGGTACATATGTTTTTTCTTCTTGATAATATTTTTTTCACCTGTAAATTATAGGTATGTACATGGTAGCCCCAATTTTAGATATTTGTATGGAGTATCTCAACTATAGAAGGTAAAAAAAAATGGAGGGCGCATACTCAATCTCTTTTGTCGAGACAAATTCACTGGCGAAACCCAAAATTCGCTGTCTTCTTTAGTTTTCGAGTTATAAACAAAAATTTCATTTTCCCACCTTAAGACAAGTATGCATATCATGGTTGTTTGTGAAAAAAAGTACATTAAAAATGTCTCGTAATTTCACAAAAAACCATGATATGCACACTTGTCTGAAAGTCAAACTTTTGTTTATAACTCCAAAATAAAAGACGATTTCATATTTTGGTTTTCGTCATTAAATTTGACTCGAGAAAAGAGATCAAAAATGTGCCCTCCATTTTTTGTATCTCCTATAGTTACCGAGATATCCCATACAAACATCGAAATCTGTCCACTCTGTACGCACTCTCATCGTCACGCCGCAAGCGTTGTATTAATAAAGACAAATATGAGCCAAATAATTTTTTTTCTACTTTGTCTACAAGAATATGATTAAAAAAATATTTATGAATTACTACGTGAAAACTAGAGTGGGAGGGAGGGGGTCTTGGAATATACTACGGATGGTCACCGAGGGGGGAGAGGGGGATAAAAAGTTGTAAAAAATAGGTCACGTAGTTTGGGTACGTTCCCTAACTATCTTGTCCATATTGGACTGTATGCTTATCATCTCGTATATTTCCCTCTGTTTTTGTCTTGTTTTTTATCTGTAGTATCTGTAAGCCATCATAGTTAAATTCATGTTTGTTTGATGTTTTGTGCTTGTTTAATGCTGTTGTGGCATTCCTTGTATATTTGTGGGCGTTAAATCTGTTTTTTAATCTGTGAGATGTTTTTCCGATGTATTTTCTATCACAGTTTTCACTATATATAACATGCGACTTCTTCTCTTTTGCTGTTGTGACTCAAAGACACAACAATGTATTTTAATGTATTTAGTTTACTTATTTTATCGTATTTAAGGTAGATCATTGATTCTAAATTAGACTACTGAACAAGGAGGTAAAGAATCCTGCGAAGCGTATAGACGAAATAACAAACCGTAGTCATCTATTTTATCTGAAAAATTTCCAACAAATTGAAACCGATATATATATATATATATATATATATATATATATATATAATTATATATATATAATATATATATATATATATATATATATATATATATATATATATATATATATATATATATATATATATATATATATATATATATATATATATATATATATATTTATTCGAATAGTTGTTGCCTGTGATCTATTTTTAAAACTCTTTGATAATTATTAGCAATAACAGAATGGTTGAATCTTGAAAAAACTCGATTTTAGTAAAAAATTTGACATTACACTATGATATTCGTAATTGAAATTTCTTTGACATTTATTGATTTAAAAAATTGAAAAAAACAGGGCTGCTTAGTATATGCTATTCAGTTCAATATTAACATTCAAAATTGTTATCACCAGATGGTAAGGGAAACCAAAGAAACCCTCACCTACGCAATGTTTGAAAATAATAATAAAAGGGTACTATTGATCCATGACTCATTTCTTTGTTGTTAGATAAATAGTACCCTTTTATTATTATTTTCAAACATTGCGTAGGTGAGGGTTTCTTTGGTTTCCCTTACCATCTGGTGATAACAATTTTGAATGTTAATATTGAACTGAATAGCATATACTAAGCAGCCCTGTTTTTTTCAATTTTTTAAATCAATAAATGTCAAAGAAATTTCAATTACGAATATCATAGTGGAACGTCAAATTTTTTATTAAAATCGAGTTTTTCAAGATTCAACCAGCCTGTTATTGCTAATAATTATCAAGAGTTTATATATATATATATATATATATATATATATATAAATAATATAGAGTAATATATTTGAGTTAAATGAGTGGCATAAAGAGAACAGAAAAATTCTACAATAATTATCATTCAACTTTCCTTGGGAGCAGCAATTTGAGTATCCAGGACTCAAAATATGCACACAGCTGTTTCGATCTTATCAGATCTCTTCAGTGATGTAATTTGACCTAGAGTGAATTAACATATTCACAATATTCAACAATCAATTCATGAAAAATATGCAATGTGAGTGTATAATGAATGACCGTTATTTTATTGTTATACACAATGCTCAAATATTTGCATTTTCCATATAATGCCTGCTTCAATAAACACGTGTTTCGTTGTTATAATTGTGTTTATGTAAGTTGCATATTCTACCCTTATTTTGAAATATATAAAATTGACATTTACACAGATACTACATCAAATATAGGTCTAAAAATTTGAATAATCATTATTTTTATGGTAAATATTTCATATCGGCTATTTCGAAAAATATCGAACGTTATAGTTTCCCGATCGAATTGACAACCTGGGATCAAGGGTTTGATTCCGTCACTAATCTAGTTAATCCACCGTTTTATATGTTAATAATATCCGCACCACACTAAAAATACCACCATGGGAATAACCTATTTGAATATTTTATCGTAAAAATATTTTGCTAAGCTTTCGGAATTCTCTTCCCAGATTCATTCTTCCAACACGCCGCTCGATATGAGCCGCAACACAAAGCTCTGCCCTGAAACTCGAACCAATTTAGTTTGTGATATCAATTTAAGTTTCATTATTCCCAGTGAAATGTGTGAATAAAGCGGAACAGACTGATGTGTCTTGCGTGGATTATATCTTCAAGAACGAAATGCACATATAATACCTCCAAGGCCTAGAGTTATCGAAATATAAAATGAATAGGAGATTTCGAATGGAAATTACGCTGTAAACCTGAAAATTCAGTTGGCATTCGGGAAGATGTGGTAAATGAACTATTGAAATTTTCATGTTTTTGATAGTGTCATTCAGTTTTTGGAACAAATTTTCTCATCGAAGTTCAAGCTACGGTTCCAATGGAGGAACATTGAGAAACATTTTCTTGCTGAATGTTTCTTCTTGTTGCTAAGGGTAGAAACGTTGAAACATACGTAAATTTCTTGTTAAAACAATGGTTAATAATAACAATTTACACATTTATTAAAAGAAATAACGCATGACGCACGTTTCGGTGGAACTTCACCTTCTTCAGATGCTAATGGCAAACTAACTATGATTCTCTGTTATATCGAAAACAAGAAATTATTATGTAGAAGGGGTAAATACAAAGATGGTTACAAATAATTATTAGAATAGGAAAAACCAATTCTGAACTGCTAGTCAGGTAGTTCGGTAATTTTGAAAAGATTAAGAAGGGGGCTTGAAGTATGTTCAATTTGGCTATTCGAAAGGAGACCGGAATGCTTGTATTTATTTATCTGTAATGATTAAATTAAGTTTAATTCCCTTAATTTCAGTATTTAAAATTTTAAAATCGAAATATGTGATTTTCTTGGATTAAATGGTTTGCATAATGCGAATCCGACTTGTGATTGACAAAGCAACGTTTGTGTTCTGAAATGTTAGTTTGAAAACTTTCATAACCATTGTTTTAATATGTTTATTAATTCACACCAAGTATCGGCCCAATCAATCCAAAATTTAAATTTCTTGTTTAAACTGAAGCAACTAAAAACATGTTACTTTTGTCCCCATATTGATTTGCTCTAAGTAAACTTTTTATGTGTGTGTGTTTATTTCAACAAAATGCCGCGACAACACATAACAACCACCGCACGAATAACAACTAACATGGAAGTCTATCGAAAAGCGGCTGAAGAGCATTTTAAGGATGGTGACAAAATTAGAGCCATGACAAAAAAAATTGAATGTCTGCCACGTTACATTGCATAGATATATAAAAAAATTTAAGCTAGAAATACTAGCGCAGTTGTAGACAAGGAAAATAAATTTGACGACGAAGATTGCTTCTACCTTGTTTGTTCGGAAAATTTTAGCAATAATCGACTGAATGATCAAAGTTTACATTGTTTCGAATGCAAAATTTGGTCTCATAGGTACTGAATGCGTCAATGAATTATGGGTGCCATAATTGCGAGTCTGAATAGAGTAGACTGACACTGAATTTTCAAATAAATATTTGTTTGATTAAATATATCATATCATATCATATTCATTACAAATCCCTTTGCCCTGTTACTTTCGACCCACAACGTGTTACTTTCGGCCCGCCAACGTGGTCGAAAGTAACAAATGACAATTTTTTTTTAAGTTTCTGTGATTCATGCAAAATACACAATTATAAGGTAATTTATGATGCTAATGTATAGAACATAAACGAAATTTATGTATGGCTATATCAATTTCACCGAACTAATAACACCTAACGAGAAACCAAGGCGAAAGTACAAAATGTTACTTTTGTACCCGGTCTCCCCTATGTCCGACATGGCTGGCATAACATCGATCCTAGGCGTATGTGAGTATTTTTGTAATTTTATTAATAAAAAATGGGTGGTGAAGGTGATTTAGTAGAAGAGGATGATAATGATGATGAAACTTTCTTGTGAATTTTGGTTAATCTATATAAATAAAAATTTACTTCAAAAAAGGATGTCCAGCGAGAGTTGACGTTGACGTTCACGTCACCAATTGTATATGACGTCTATCGGGAACAGTGTTGCCAGACGTAATAAATAATCTTAAATCTAGTTATCTGACCCAATTTCCAACAAAAATGAGATATAGAGGTTGTTTCGGCGACTATAAATCGTGTAAGTAGTTCGAGAGGGCCTGACAACATTGCAAATTTTGAAACAGAATGACAACTTAAAATCATTTAAAAATTATATATAAAATGTTAACTGTCAAATAGCAATTTCATTTAATGTTCAGTAAACATCGAGTGAGCCCCGCCCTACCCGTGTGATGGTGATTCAAAATGAGTAATTGTAGAAACTACGAAGTGATCTTGTCTCGCTGCCGAAAGAGCGCGAGATACGATCTAGCGTATAATCTCTAGTGTCGATAGAATCGAACGGCCAAAGTCAACAAACTATAGTTAGTCCATTCGAAGGTGTGCATTCAATTTCCATATCGGATCGACGAATCTAAATCATCCTATTAGTACGCTAGGACTCCTTAACGCAATTATCCTTCTCTGTGTTTACACGTATCAACCACGAGCCCGGAAGAACGGATTGCTTCGGCTGTCCCTCTGTTTGTAACAAGAGATTAGTATCGGGTAAATATTCTGGAACACTAGCACATGACCCGATTACTTCGCTGGATCCGTCCCAGGCTCTGCCGGAACAGTTCGCGGTGCCCGATTGATAGGATTTCAGACAATCGGAATAGCCCTTACAAGGTCTCCTATCTCGTAATGCAGAAAAACTATTCCTCTGTAGGAAAAAGTATTTCGGCTATCTAAATCACTGTCATAGAATTGTTATTTCTTTTAGGGTGAGAGGATTTTTATTTCATATTAGTTTATATATATTATACACATAGATAGATAGATTTAATAACATAATAATTACGTCACATTACAAAAAAAATAACAATCAAATATTGACGTTGAATTCCGTCAAACTATATGGGGGATTTTCTTGTAAGAATTCTCTCATCTTCTTCATATAGACTTCATCTCGAGCAGTGTCCATGCAAGGGGAAGCTTGTTGTAGAGCCTTAATCCAGTAGATTGTCTGTCAGTGGTTTTCTGTCTGGTTCCCTTTATGTTAAGGTCGTCTTTTGATCTTATATTGTATGTGTGGCAGTCTGATCTCTTCTCATATTCTCTCTTATTTTCAGCGACATCAACAACTGATCTCATAATAAGTTCAGCTATCACAGTCAGTATCTTATATTTAGTGAAAATTGGTCTGCAGGAAGTCCTAACTGTCACACCTTCTATTTCTCTAACAGCTTCCTTTTGAGTGACAAGTACGTGATTTGAGTTACCCCATATCTGTAGGCCGTAAGTCATGCGAGAGTGAAATAATGCATAGTATAGTTGACGGGCTGTTTGATGGTTAATAATTTGCCTTACACATCGTATAGCATATATGGCTGGCTGTAATTGTTGTTTCAGATGGGAACAAAGATTCTTCCAAGTTAGTTTGGTATCAAAACTTATGCCCAAGAACGTTGCATAACTTGCAGGTATCATATAGTCCCCATAAGGAGAAGGGAGGTGAACATGATGTCCCGAGGATCTGGTGAAATACCCGTGCTATGCCACCAAGGGTACGGCATGAAAATACTTATGAATCAAGTTATATATGAAAGTTATATACATATATGATTATAATAGATAATTTGCTACTAATTGTTGGCGAAAATTTTCATGGAAATCTTAGAAAATTCGATCCATAGCTATAGTTGGAATGGAGATATGTCATTGACATAATCCACTGCTTCATTTGAACTCCATTCATAGATTGAAACTGCCTTCATTCTGTTTTCTTTGAGTGAAGTTCACTCTTGAGTAGGAAATTGTTTCTGGAATGTAGGTATATTTGGTGTTGCGTAGCTTTAAAATCAAATCAAATCAAAATATGCTTAGTTGTCTTTAAAATTATACACTTTATTGACAAAGCAAAAAATATAGTAACTAAATAATGTAAAACATAAAAATAAACACACATCAACCAAAAAATATACAAACTGAACAATGTAATACATAGGAAATAAAAACACATCACACCACATTTTCGTGCAAAATATATACAAAATTTATAATAGAATTGAGAGTGTCAAATCCTCCTCAATAATGCTCAGAATAGTAGTCCTCTTACCTCTATAGTGTAATAAGGTCTGTCAAGAAAATAAGATTTTGTTTTTTTCCGAAAATTGGATGTTTTAGATTTTAATTCAACTGAAAGGTGATTGTGAATATTTTTAGCATTGTAAATGATGGACTTTTTTGTCAATTCAGAGCAAGGAATAGGGAGGTGAACATGATGTCCCGAAGATCTAGTGGAATACCCGTGCTGTGACACCAAGGGTACGGCATGAAAATACTTATGAATCAAGCACACAGATTCAAGTAAATATAAAGAAGGAAGCGTTAAAATTCCATTTTTCCTGAAGTTATGTTTGCAATGAGCCCTACATTGCAGTACGATCATGTAACGAATTGCTCTCTCCTGAAATTTGAGAATGGTGTCAAGTTGTAAAGAATTACTTGAACCCCAGAAGAGAAGACCATAACGAAGATGAGATTCGAACAATGCAAAATAGGCAATTCTTGTAGATGCCGTATCTAATTTACTTGAGATGGATTTAATGTCGAAACAGGCCGATGATAATTTTTTAGCTAAGACAAGGACATGCTGTGAAAATTTGAGATTATTGTCGATAAAGAGGCCTAAAAATCTGAAGAATCGACTACTTTAATTGCATGGTTTTGCAGGAATAGATCCTGAGAATTATCTCTATAAAACAAGGCGACGGTTGTATCTACACTGAAGCAAAGTAAGTTTGCATTAGATCGTGACTTGATCATCAATTGTCATTTTAGAGTGCAGCGTCGCAGGATTAGGACTGCTCCAAGTAAGACTCGTATCATCCGCAAAAAACGTTAATTCTCTGCATTTCGGAAGTGCAGAATACTCTAATTATGTTTGTCTTCAGGCAAAACTTTTCAGAAAACTCTCAGTTCTGATAATATCCTGAAAAGTAATTCGGAAAATAATCTAATAACACAGTTCAGATTTCTACAGTAAAAACTATATTTCTCTAGGGTAAAATTGTTTTCAGAATAAATGTTTTGTAATGAATCGATCATCAATATATTCAAAAGTGGAATGTGTGGGGGTTTGTCCAGCCTCTTCTCAATAATCACCTACTGTCTCCAAATCATGGTTGTAGTGGTAGATAGCCTTTGGTCTGCTTTTGTAAGTGAAGGAGTTTGATCTTGGTGGGTGGCAAAAATTTCAGTTGGAAAATTAATTTCTTTTTCTAATTTCTTTTGTGATTTATCTACACTCTTGGTTGTGTTACTTGATGTTAAGATTATATGCGTGTGACAATGAAGAGGACTGTTCTCGAAAATTCCAGATTTTTCCATAATTGTGCGTTCTAGGATGTTGTGAAACTATAAATTTGGATCATTCAAGCGTAAATTTATTGTTTTCTTGTTTTCTAGCGAAGTGCTAAACTTTTTGTTCTACAACTTGTAGTACGATGGATTTCGACACGAGCAAAGCAAGGTTTCGTCGCTAGTTAAATATAAACATTAGATATTCTTTATGTACCACAAGGGAGCCTACAGTATAACGCCAATATATCATTAACCAACATATATACACATTTTTTCGAATTACTAAATCTTATGGGATAGATGCACCAGCCAAGAACGAGGTGGGGCTTAAACCCATGACCTTCGCTATACAAACGATAAACTCTATCAATGGGTAACCGAGACCTTCATAAGTCTAAGCGCAAACGGAGGTTCACTTCACTGCAATAGCATTATAATCACAAATTTTGTTTTAAATTGGTAACATATCGTGATTGAAAATTGTCCCAAAGGTATATTCTCAGACGGAAATATGAGAAAAATTTTTGACTTCCTGGTTCATGTTCTCCTTGCTAGTTGGACAAATATTTTTTTATTATCTGGGAAATGTCACGCCCGAGTCTTCACTTGGGTTTTATTGCCGGAGGAGTTCCAAATACTTCGTTGCAGATTTTCCAGTACCATTTCCACGGAATGGATACCGTCGATTGATAGTTTATATTCACGGTTCATGCCATCTGAGACGTCCGCTCAGTTAAGATACGCATTGAATTTCCATATCACTCCAACGAATCTATCTTTTCGTATTAGGGTCGCTTGGTCTCCCTCACACAATTATCCCTTTTCATGTTTACAAGAATCTAGCGCAGTCCCGAAAGATCGTTTTGTTGCGTGTGAAAACCAAATACTTTTGCATTTCACATCTTGGAAAATTTAGTGACATGAAACGAGACTTGTAAAGATGACCTTATAGCGGCAAAGTCAGAAGAAATTCTGGATGATTGTCGAAAATAATTTTCGGGACAGAGTTTCTAATCGCATGTTACACTCCAGATACTGGGCGAATGGTCGAGCATAAAAATGATAAAACGTTATGCTCGAGTAACACTGTCAAGGTCAGCTGTATTCGTATATCCGTATTGATGTATTTTTCGAAAAGAAATCCTTTCAACGCGGGCGGCATATTGAATTTCAGAGACGGAAATGTTAATTTTTACTCATTGTAGTACAGAGGTGATACAATATTTTGGCTTTTAACCAATTAAATCTTATTGTTATCGTCAATATATCAATAAATATATCAAAAAAGTCAAACCTGAAAATTTATCGTGCTTGCTCCGTACCATTATATACGCATACAAAAACAACTCCCCAAAAAATGTTTTCAAATGTTCCACAACATGTTATACCTACATGAGATATATTATCGGAATTAGCCTTCAAATATGGCTAGATAAAAGTAGCTATTATAAATAACTTTTTTCACTTAGTTTCGTATCTTTTCAGTCAATTTACCCGTAGAAACTGTTGACACTACTATCGAGCAATCCTGTAATATTATGACGTCACAAACATGGCCACCCAAGAGGCTCGTTTGTAGTCACACGATTCTTCGTAAAATTTAATCAATTTTTAATTATTTATAAATAATAAAAAAAATTAATCTTTTCGCATCGACTATTAGTATAAATTATGACAAAGTTTCAAAATACATTCAAAAAACCCAATTACCTCATCACAGTCATACTAAATGCACTTGTACATGCAAGTGTATCTTCTGATCTGACTGAAGGAGATCCACCCCATAACTCAAACAGCTTGTCTCCCTCACACATACTTGAGGGGGAAATGAAAGACTTAACCACAATTTTTTCCTGCTGTTATGAATAATAAACCAGAAAACATGAAGAATTTGGCAGGCCACTTCTTTTCAGGTCAACAGCACTGATGAATACAATATTACGTGCCATGTTTCCTGCATTCATCAGTATGATTATTAGAAAGTAAAAATTCTCGATATTGAGACGATGGAAGGTTATATGATTATTTCTAAAAAGGTTCTAAGCGTGATTGTGCTGTTTTGTAAATACCTCAACTGTCAATTGAAACATTTTATCATTTATTTATATTTGTTTAATGACGCCTCGGTAGCCCAGCGCTAGAGTTTATCGTTTATATACCTAGGAGCGTATGTTCGAGTCCCACCCACTACGCTCTTGGGTGTTGTATCTGCCCCATGAGATTTAGTTTGAAAAAATTATTATAGAAATATTGAGTAATGACATAAAGTCCCCCTTTTCGTTCGGACAGCGTTAAATTGTGGATCCCTTGTGTGTGACAAAATATTTATTTACATTCCATCCAGTGGCGGATTAAAGGAAGGGGCCCATACAAACATAGAAATTTGCCTACCCTGTAAGTTCACATTTAGTTTTGTTTTATATTGTGAGAAGCAGCAGATAACACAAGGAATAAAGAGGACAGTTTTACACTTATCTGTTATTAGTTTTAAGTGCCAGAGAGAGTTAAAAAGCCTATTTCAGAAGGATTTTTTGAAAATTTGTTCCTCTTACAATAACATCTTCAAAGATTGCCCCTCCCCACAGAAATTCATTAATCCGCCACTGATTCCAACACACTCAGTTCAATCGATATCCAGGTTACAGAGTAGCGTATTGGATTTCGAAAGTTTGCACTAGATCGGTAAAGCTGGATTTATAGTTAGACGTACTGTAAGCGTAGACGCAACGTAATAATATCAACTATAGAATGTATGTACTCTTGTTTATAAATGAACGTAAACGCATGACGTAACGTAAGTGAAACGGACTGGAACGGAAGAGTTGACCACCATTCATCTTTTTACAGTGCGTTTCTTACGTCCGGCCAATCAAAAGAAAGAATTCTGTGTGATGTCAGCCTCACTGTCAGATGTCACTTGTCCCGCCTTCAGTTTAATAAAATTCTTTGTTTTTTATTCTTGATTTGTTAATTATTTACAATAGATGAATAATTAGAATATTATAATACAATTTAAAACCAACACAGGCTATTTACGATTAATATAATTTGTAGGTTATGTTGAATGTCACTCATCACCTTAACCTCTACCCATGCGCAAAAATTCCGTTCCGTCGAATTATACACTGTGAAATTTTTCACAGTCCGTTTGTTACGTATGCATTGCGTCTACGCTTACAGTTCGTCAAACTATAAATCCAGCT
The DNA here is from genome assembly GCA_030704885.1 of Cynegetis impunctata. Taxonomy (NCBI): domain Eukaryota; kingdom Metazoa; phylum Arthropoda; class Insecta; order Coleoptera; family Coccinellidae; genus Cynegetis; species Cynegetis impunctata. The sequence goes on from JARQZK010000001.1 coordinate 2,523,653, forward strand.
TTAATGTTATTCAATCGCAGATTGTAAGCTCGCACATCTGTAATATCCGATAAATTTCCGAGTCTTCGTTTTTAATTTCTGGTCGAGAACGAAATGCATTTCAGATGGCGTATGGAAATGATGGTGCAGCCAGTAAGGGCACCATTTAATTAAAAGTTAACACTAACTTATACAAATTATAATTTAAAATAAGGGCGAACTCGGTGCGCGCTGCAAGTGGCTCCCACTCTGACTCTGAACATGCTCATTCAGTTTATATTTATGGGCTCTCGTAAAATGCCGGGGAAATCCCATTAAAGGATTTGTGTGATTATTTTAGTTTCTCTGACCACTCGCTCTATTTCGAAAAATTGAACGGGCGAATCATTTCCGACGATCTTTCTGGCCGTTTCGAAGACTCATCATTCTCTTCTGTTCTTCCTTTTCATCGCACATCGATATTCCGTCTTTATCTAGGAAATGATAATTTAGATAAGACGAAATTTTATACGCTAATTTAATGATATTAAAACTCAACTTTTCTTAAATGGATCTGTTTTCAATAACGTCAATTTTTAATGAAAATTGTGTGTGTCAGCTGCGACTGGAGATTATTACAGTCGTCAGTTTCTTAATATCTTTCAATGTTTTATTAACTTCAATCACTCAATAATTTCGTTTATTGTGCACAAATTATCACTACGTATAAATAAATCAATAAAATACACTCTAAAATCAAAAACACAAATTGACGGTTAGGTTGCTGTTGTTTGTGTTGTATCATATGGGTCATTCTACGATAAGAGTTCTCAAGTACATAGAGAATGCGACCAAGAAAAAAAGTTGGAGGTTTTTGATTCAACAAGTATATTACGACTTTAGTTTCTTCTAAGTGCACATTTACGTGAAGTCAATTTATACATTTTTAGTTATTTTTTAAGTAGCCAGGGAAAATACATAAGGCAGGGTAAAGACATCAAGATATTTTTGGTCAAACGAAAGATTTGATGTGATAAAACTATTTTTAAAATTAACTTTTATGAAACATTGTAAACTATATCTGAATTTGAACATTAACTATTTTTAAATTAGTTTATACAAACATATAATTATCAAAATTATTTCCCCTGGTCATTCAGTACTTCCCCTGTTAATAATCTCGCCAGGGGAAATACAACAGGGGAGAGACGTTTTCTTCATAAACTGAATTTTGTTTCTTAACGCACGTTGATTTTGGATTAATATTATGTCACACGTTAACTATCATACTATTGTTGAACTCAAACAACTAATGCCAAGTGAATTAAGCAAATTATATAAATAGTACGACTTACCAGTGGAGAGACACGTTCACCCTGCTAAAAAAATTGCACCCCAGTGTTGTGTCGCTCCAATTAACATATAACTACCATTGAACCGCTTCTTTATTTGGTATTACTAAATTGTCGTCAATGAGTGCCATTGAGCGCCATTTGCAAAATGGACGTTTGATATTTGTTTTGTTTTAGAGGATCGGAATTTGCCAGAGTAGATACACAAAAAAAGCGGGACAAAAGTAATGTTTAAAAATCATTAAAACTTAACAAATATTATTTGCTAAATTCAAACTCTGTTTGCCTTTAGCATCTGAAGAAGGTGAAGTTTCACCGAAACGTGCGTCATGCGTTATTAAGATGTTTATTAATTTACATCATGTATCACCATACCAATCAATCCAAAATCCGAAATATTATTTTGCAATAAATTTTATTAATATTTTTATTCGTGAGTTATTGAATTCATTTATACAGAATGATACTATGTATCAGTATTATTTGGACACAAACTGTATCTCATTACTTGGCTTATTCGAAAGTGCGCTATGTACCACCAAAACAATGAATATAATGTGTTTTGATAGCTTTAGATAAGCAATAGAATTAGTTGTGTGAATCGTACGAAAAAAAAATTAATCCCAATGTTCGATTTAATCCACATCACACACAACTGCGTAAGTCCAGATTCTCATACGTTCGTAACTTGATTTAATGCTATATGTAATCCCGGATTATAATTTAATGTTGAATGTACAGTTTGATCCTGAGCCTAATTATTTCTGCGAATTAAGTAACCCGGATTACCACGCTGAACCCTTTCAGATTCAAGTGTACAGGTGCTTACGCTTAGATAAAACTATACATAGAAGTAATAGGCAAGCGAAATTTCTAACACATAATCTTCTTCAGTATCGCTGCCAAAATTAATATCAATGAATTACACCTTCTCGACATTTCTGGTTGAGGCGTTTAACTCGTAATTTGAATAAATATCGTCTATATATGAATGAGAAACCATTGATTTTTCCCTAATTCTTGTTCTTTTTTACTTGAAAGTTTTCAACATCCTCAGTCAATCTGGAGTGATTGTGAGAATGATGACAGAATGTGTAGAAAAGGTAAAAGGATGGTTACAAATAATTAGTAGAATAGGAAAAACCCATTATAAACTGCTAGTCAGGTAGTTCGGTAATTTTGAAAAGATTCAGAAGGGGTAGTATGATAAATAAACATTTTTTCAAAAATGCTATTAGCCCCTCACAAGGAATAATATCAAATAATATAACAGACTCACTTTCATCGGAAATTCAAGTAAAAACTTTATCTAAGCACAACATCAACATTGCTTATCGTACCGGAATTAACTTAAGAAATCATATGAAAAATATTAAATCAAAAGTTCATACAAAAATAAATAAGAAATAAATAAAATTAATTTTCCTGATTGTGATAAGTTTCACATTGGTAGAACTTTCAGAAGCTTTCAAACGAGAATTTTAGAACACAAACGTAGCATTGTCAATCAAAAGTCAGATTCACATTATGCGAACCATTTAATCCAAGAAAATCACACATCAAAGTAAGGGAATTAAACTTAATTTTTTAGAATCCTTACAGATAAATAAATACAAGCATTCAGGTCCCCTATTGAATAGCCTAATTGATCATACTACAAGCCACCTCTAAATCTTTTCAAAATTACCAGCAGTTTATAATGGGTTTTTCTTATTCTACTAATTATAAGTAACCATCCTTCTATCTACCCTTTCTACACAATTTGTCATCTTTATAAAGAAATAAAAACTAACTTTTCACAGGTTGAAATAACATCTATTGAGTAAACACGTTTCGTCATAACATTGACTTCATCTCGTGCTAAATTATGGTATTACAAAACAATCTATTTATACTAAAAATTGAACATAACAGAGGAGTTCCTAAAGAAACTAAATAACAATAAGCAATTAATTCAGAATTATTGGTAGGTATGTTGAACAGATTAAGGAGAGGAGAAGGGTGTACTTCAATCTGATTGTTAAGTAGGTTTCCGGAATTCTTATATTTATTGATGTGTAGGGATTCCCAATAGTTGGTTTTGTGGAGACTATTTTCTAATTGTAATATATCATAATTGTGATTAAAGGTATGGTTTTCTTGAATAAGATGGCACGCATAATTAGAGTCAGTTTTCTGCTTAATATAGCTATGTTTGTGTTCGTGTATTCGAGTTTTGAAATTTCTAATTTTACGTCCTAGATAGAATTTTTGACAATCGTTACAGTGGAGTCTACAAACATCAGTACGTTCATCTCTATGAGTTTTAGATTTGAACAAAAATTAAATTTGAATTTACTACGTTCTCATTATCACAAAAATACTTTAAAGAATATAACACTGCGATTGCAATTTCGGTCACTAGATCATCATCGGGCAGATTGAGTTAAGAACTGAATACAGAATTATAGATTTGCGCTTACGGGTGGGAAAGTTCAAGAAGGGCTAATAGAAGGGAATTTCCCAAATTGGTACAATATAATGTTCTTAGAAAAATCATTATTGTTTGAATACACTGAATATAGGAGAATATATTAAGTCAATCTGGTCGTTCAGCAAGATATCTTTTGCATTATGATTGAATTTAAAAATTTCAAATGAATTTAAGTAAGTAAGTTTGGTTCCTTTCGGTAATTTGTGCATAATTTGAAAGTTATCTATTTGTGGAAACGGGTGGTGTTTTTCACGGCAAAGATTTGAAAACGTTGAATCCGTTTATTTTTCAAAAAAAAATTGTTGGTGTTTTTTAAATCTTGTCTTGAACGATCGACCAGTCTGATTCTTTCCCATATGTATTTAGTTCTAAACTGCCCGATGATGGTCTAGTGACCGAAATTGCAATCGCAGTGTTATATTTTTCAAAGTATTTTTGTGATAATAAACGTATTAAATTCAAATTTAGTTTTTGTTCATCATGTTAAATCATCACGTAGTAACGACGGATTCCATCAACAATTTTAGATTCGTTGTTTTTAATCAATTTTTCAATCTTATTGTTGGTTTAATATGAAACTTTGAAATTTTGTTCATGAAGAAACAACTTCAGGTTTTCGGAACGTTTGCCCAAGTATGTGAAACTGTTAAATACTGTACTTTTCTCGAATATAAGTGGGTAAATTTCTGAAATTGCCATTATGATTGACAGTCTCGTTCGGAAGAAAAAATATAAATTATTCCTATTCTACAGCCTGGTTGCAGATAAAATTCTCTTCTACAGAAAATTGAAACGAATTTTTTTCTTCTGATTTGAGTTCTCGATTCGTTTATATCTATCGAATTGCGTCGTAATTTTCATTCGAACAAGGTTCGAACTGACTGAGCACATAAAAAATTGCGTCTCAATATAAGCTGCATGCGAAGCAGAGAAATAAGGCCGAACTCCGCGCAGATCGATGGTTTCCCTCTTTTTGCGATCCCAGCTCTCGTAGGAGGGATACAAATAGTTTCAGTGAGAAATAGTATAATGCCTTAGTCCTATTATCCAACTTTAGTCGTAACAGCACAAGAAATACTCTTTCAGACAGTAGCTTATAGGCATATCGCTTGACAGAGTTCACCTACCGTAGCACCTACCGACAAGACAATGGATTCAATGGTTTCGTACATTTATGACGTGACCTTAGAGAAATCTAATTCAATAATAGAATCCCAAACCCGGCAGTCCATGATAAATTCGATATAAATCACTATACACCTCACAAAGGAACGCATTTACCGGAGAAAAGTTATTTTGCCGTGAATGAAATCCCATGTGTTTCCGCGATCCCTTTGTTGCAGCGAAATGGACGTTTTTTTCGTAGGCCAGTATTTTACTTAGACCGGCCAAATACACCGTTTCGGCGGTGATTCATCAATCATTCGATAAACTTTTGATTTAGGCTGTTCTGGTCGCCGAATATGCATTCCCATTCGTTATCTAAACGCCGACTGTGATTTTGCCATTTATGTTTCTCTCGAGGATTCATCAACATTACTAACTTCGCGTTATATCAGAATTGAAATTGCTTCGGCTTGAATTCCCATGACTCCCAAGCTTAGATAAGTAGATCTCATTTCCCGTTTTTTTTTTTTTTTTTTTGGGAACAATAAATTACATCAAACTAAAAACATTGAGTTAATTTTAGTTTGCGATTAACTTCGTTACCACTGTTTCAATATTTCTTTCTGGTGAACAAAAACAAAACTTGAATTTACTACGTTTATTATCACAAAAATACTTTGAAAAATATAACACTGCGATTGCAATTTCGGTCACTAGATCATCATCGGGCAGATTGAGTTAAGAACTGAATACAAAATAATTACAGATTTGCGCTCACAGGTGGGAAAGAATTATTGCAGGTACCTAAATAGACAAGAGGAACACATTTCAAGAAGGGCTAATAGCTGTGGATTTCCGAAATTGGTACAATGAAATGTTCTTAGAAAAATCACCTGTGTCTGAATACACTAAATATAGGAGCAGGCCCGTATCCAGAAATTCGTTTCGGGGGGGGCTCAAAGACGAAAATCACTCAAAGAATAGAAAATTCTATACTGAAGACTTTTCTGTGAAGAATATCGAATGGAAAAATTTTTCAAATTTCAGGATTTCGGGGGGGGGGGGGGGGGGGGCCCGGACCCCTCCCCTGGATACGTGCCTGTATAGAAGAATATATCAAGTCAATCTGGTCGTTCAGCAAGATATCTTTTGCATTATGATTGAGTTTAAAAATTTCTAATGATTCTAAGTAAGTAAGTTTGGTTCCTTTCGGTAATTTGTGCATAATTTGAAAGTTATCTATTTGTGGAAACGGGTGGTGGTTTCCACGGCAATGACTTGAAAACGTTTAATCCGTTTTATTTTTCAAAAGAGATTGTTGGTGTTCTTTAAATCTTTATATTCTGCTATATTTAGTGTATTCAAACCAATAATGATTTTTCTAAGAACATTTCATTTTACCAATTTGGGAAATCCACATCTATTAGCCCTTCTTGAAATGTGTTTCTGTTATCTATTTAGGTACCCGCAATAATTCTTTCCCACCCATGAGCGCAGATCTGTAATTATGTATTCAGTTCTTAACTCAATCTGTCCGATGATGGTCTAGTGACCGAAATTGCAATCGCAGTGTTATATTTTTCAAAGTATTTTTGTGATAATAAACGTAGTAAATTCAAGTTTTGTTTTTGTTCATCATGTTAAATTATCACGTAGTAATGACGGATTCCATCAACTATTTCTTTTTGGTATTAAATCGTCAATCATGCAATAAACTTCTGATTCAGGTTGTTCTACTAACATAATATGTAGTTTAATTTTTGAAATCGTGGGAATGGTTTTTGAAGGAATTTTGCACTCCTAAATCCCCTCCAAATTGAGTTAAAAGGATCAAGATTAGCACGTTGAGTTGATGTTAGAGAGATGCCTCATGATGATGGTATGAACTTTTTTCCCCAAACGCCGCTATTTTGATGTAGATTTCTTGTTTTTTCATGGTTTTTGAGGTTTGCGCTCCTTCAAAACTTTTGCATATGAGTTGGAGGGTTAAAATTTTGTACATGGGTGCTGTTGATGTTAGTTAAGTATTCCTAGAGAGTTTTAATGTTTTTCTCACCTCCACAGTTCCTCTAAATTGAGTTAGATGGTTTAAATTTCGTATGAGTATTGGGTTGATATTTCAAAAAAAGCTTACGTTACGGGATTAAAAATTTGTATGTGAAATAGAACGAAATAGAGGGGAAATAAGACCTCAGAGACGGACCTCCTCTGCAGCTCGCTAGTTTATTTTCCATTTACAGTAGGGGAAGGGTGGGCATAATGGCCACTGCGGGCAAAGTTGCCACTTGAATTTTTCTTCTTTGTATAGTTCTGCAGCCTCGCGGCAATAGTATCAACTACTCGCCCGGCAACCGTTGTTATTGTGTTGTAGTTTGGTGCCGCTAAAGCCGCAGTCACACTAGGCTGTTTAGCAGCCGCTACTAACTAGCCGCTGGTAATATTGCCAGCAAGCAGCCTAGTCTGACCCAGCACGAGCGGCTGGTAAATGCCAGCGGGCTGGTGTTTACTAGCCACAATCAGAAGTTGAACATGTTTAACTTTTGAGCGCTGCTTACCCTCAGCTGGCAGTCACGTGATCTCCTCGCTGGCGCCAGACAGCCAATGTGAACCCCTAGTAGCTAACAAGCGGCTGGTGAATTAACACGTGTCTAGTTTGTTTTGCAGTGTTGGATTCGTTTACTATATTTTCTATTTATTTTTACGATTAACAGTGAATATGGTTGACAGCAACAAGTGGTCAGGTAAAGACATAATTACATTCCTAGATATATTTCGAAATTATCCATGCCTGTGGGACGCTTCGACTGCAGACTACATCAACAGAAATGCCAAAGATTCGGCTTACAAGGAGTTACTGGAAAAACTTGAAGAACAAAGACTTAAAGCAGAATTGGCCCCATTGAAGAAAAAAATAAAAAGTTTACGCGATACGTATCGAAATGAAGTTTATAAAGTGAAAAAGTCTAAGAAGAGTGGTGCGGGAGCAGATGACGTTTACACAGCTTTCAAGTCACCAGCAACAACTGTACTAGCGGCTAGTAGGTTTATAATGTGAACCCTTCAGATCCAGCTGGCTGCTGGCAATATTGCCAGCGGCTGGTTAGTAGCGGCTGCTAAACAGCCTAGTGTGACCGCGGCTTAAGACGCAAGCTCACCGAGATATCGCAAAATTTCCATGATGTTGGGTAAGGGCATCACATGTTTCGCTTTAGTTTATTGTAGGCCTAGGTGAAGTAAATTGTACATCAATCGTGCAAAACAACATGTTTCTAGCTTTTAATTCATATGTTTCAACAGTAGATGCTATAACGGGTTGTACGTGAAATATTGTATTTAGAAAATATTAGTGCTAGAGGGCAAAGTGGCCACGGCTGTGGCCACGTTGCCCGCGAATGTGTCCACTTTGCCCGCAATGTATGTTGCATAGAACTTGAGGGATTCCTATCGCCACATTTGATCCGTCTATTCCCAGCACTTCATCAGCTGGTGCCCTAGAAACCCTAGAAACAACTTCAAATATGAACAGTCCACTAAACAAGAAATCCACTTCATTTGCTGTAACTCCACGTGAAATTGTTCCTGTACCCAAGGTCAATAGCATTATCAAAAGATTAACTAAGCGGAAGAAAGGAACAGCAACAGTTAAAACATTCAGTCCTTATAAGGCCACTCTCAATGGCAGTTAAGAAAGAAAAAGAATATAAGGAATATGGAAATTAAAAAGAAACAGCAGCCTCCTGAGAAAAGGGTGGCCAAAATTAAAAATAATGGAAAACGCGAATTGTTTAAGAGAAAGAATGACGATCTCTATGATGATGATGATGAAGGCAACGTCAGCGACGTCGATTGTTTATTATGTGGTTATTTTTACTCGAAAACTAAGGACAACGAAGGCTGGATTAGATGTTCTGGGTGCCTCAAATGGGCTCACGAAGCCTGCACGGGAACCGAAGAGGAGGACGATGGGTTTATTTGTGATTTATGTAAATACCAGTGATTTCATAGTTTCACATACTTTCAGTAATGCCTATTTTTGTTTAAAACCCTAATACAATCGTTTTGAGTTCTGAAACTGAATGCGTTTTATTTTTCCATACAACCTAAATCCATATAGACAGTGGCCACTTTGCTCTACCTAGTGGCCTAAAGTGGCCACTTTGACAGCTTTTGGTAAAGTAAAAATTTTGTAGAAATAAGTTAAAAAATCTATTTGTATTTTATTTTTGAATTAGGCCTAAGAAACCATACTCAATGTTGAAGGGATTTATAAAATGTTTCAACAAAGTTTAGGGGTGGAAAATAATAGATGTATGTCTGTTATTTTCTCGTTTTTCTCAGGAATTCATCATGACTAGTAATATTTTTTCACGTTACTCCTGTATTGATTTGAAATGTGATTTTATTGAAATTTGTTCGAATGAGGCATTTTCAGGTTACTTGATTGCAGATGAGCAGATAATGCATTAGTCTCCTGAGTATAGCACATATTTTTCATGAAAAATAATGTAAATTGAACAAGGAGTGCTCATTTAATTAAGTTGGTTGTACTATTGCTTCGAGAATAATGGATCTCTCTAAGAATAGTTTTTGTACATACATTTTAGCATATTCTGATTCTATATATGTATATATATATATATATATATATATATATATATATATATATATATATATATATATATATATATATATATGAATAATACAGAGAATACATCAGATGAAAATATTGAGGTATAACATATGATAGAAATTTTTTGTAAAAAGAATATTAACTATATACAAGTCTCATGGGAATGATAGGTGTTTAAATTTATAATATCGAAGATAGTTCAAACAGTGAGGCTATGGACATATGGTCCAGAACCCCCTAACCCTCCAGAACCTCTTAACACTCGAAATCATTCCAAATAAAGTTTCAGGGAAGTTTCAGACAATAATCATTATTATTGTCGGAAACATTTCTGAAACCGACCTATATATCGACCGATATATCATCAACAATAAATTATGCATATGTGGGGAGAAAGGCAATATATTTCACATTCTATTTGCATGTCCAAATAATAAATTTAATTGTTCTAGACTATATTCCGATTTATCTAAGTTGGATCAAATAGATTTCCCAGTTAATATTTACAAAATTATATTCAAAAATGACCCAAAAGTGATAAAAATTCGTATTCTTTTCTTGACATCTTCAAATATTAAACTTTGATTCTGAAATCAAGAATTTACAACTTAAATAAAAAAAATTTAGGTTGCAGATATCTCATATAACGGGAATTCTAGAAGAACTAACAGTCTCCTAAATTTATATCCTAAACAACCCCTTATATTTGTGTTGTCTGATTTTAATTGATCTGATCTCTGATTCAACCAGAATAGAAAAAAAAAGAGAATATAAATTAGGTATTGGCTCGTCCAAGATCTGTTGATATCAAATAGGTAGTATGTTTAGATGGTCACTGCAACCGAGGACATAGAAGAAAGAGAAGAAAAAGAAAAATAAAAATTAAAAAAAAAGAAATATATATATATATATATATATATATATATATATATATATATATATATATATATATATGTATATATACATATGAATATGATTGGCTTATATCATTTTCTGGACTCTAATTCTATCAATCCGAAAGATGGTGTTGTCATTTGAAGTTTTTAAGAAAACTCAGTTGACGCTGGAGTAGCGAAAGAATAAATGCGTATGTTTGTGAATGTTGAGCAAACTCTGCAGTAGCAAACTCATAGTACTACTTTCTTTGATAATTAATTAGTAGAATAATCTCATTACCCTCGTTTGTGGTAAACTAGATCCTATTGAATTCCTAAATCAAGCTGCTAAATGAAAGCTTCTAATTCGTACCACTTTTCAAAAGTTTACTTATGGAGTTGATAGAAAAATGGGAGCTGTTCACTTTGATGTGAACAAAGCCATTCTGCAGACTTCGTCGATATCCTTTGATTGCTGCAGACAGTTTTGGCTGTCCGTCGGCGTAGACCACCTCGTACAATTGAATTACAGCAACAAGCCGCAATTATGGCCATCATGGAATTAGCTTTCAGTGTAAATTGGAGGTCATTTATTCCTTATCGTTGTTTCGAAGAAATCTACTGAAAACTAAATGAAACTTCGATTATTTTGATTGACGTAATATTGTATGGATTTATTGTATTATTTTTTAGATGAAATATAACTATCTAATAGGTTTTTTTCTGACTACAGAAGAGTATTACATCCTATTTTATAAAACAGACAAAAGCAAAGGTGATGCCTGAAAATCAATTTGTTCGTTTACAACGTGTAATTGACTATTATTGTAAACGAACAAATGGATTTTCAGGTATCACCTTTGCTTTTGTCCGTTTTATAATATAGGATGTAATGCTGTCCTGTAGTCAGTCTTGATAATGAGTTCATTACTCGAAACATGTTGACTTACGTTACTGCTTAATACAGTATCTAAATATTTTTATATAGTGAAATATAAGCCAAGTGTGTTTTGTTTTAAAGTTTATACTTCATTCTTTATGATGTTTCGCCAAATGATGTGCGAGAATTCAATTTCAGTTATCAATTTCCTGGTTTACAGAAGTAGTGAATTCTGTTTTCAGTTTGATATTCATTATTTACAAAACTTTATTTTCACTGGTTTTCATACTAAAAAAATTACATTCAACAAATCCTTCATTTTCCGACTCTGTTAAAATTTCTAATATTGTAAAATGAAAGTACAGATAAAAACTTTTGTAGTATTACTTCAGTACATTTTTCAAATATAAAATACTTTACCAACCAAGTTGGCAATATCAATCGATATAATGTATTTCAAAAAATATTTATATTTGGAGTTTCATAGGAACAAAAATTGGGAAAATTTAATCAACTTTTTACCAATTCCAAAATTATTAAAAATAAAATTCAAAAGGTCAAAATATTATTTTTTCTGAAAACCCTAAAATGGACTCAAGGTTGAGGCTTACATAATATTACTTTCAAAAAATGTTTCTTCAGAAATACTTTAGGCTCAACAGGCTATGGTAAACACACTATGGAAAATATAATTTTGACGTACCTACTATAATTTGAGGAATTTTCCATTTTATGCATTTTTCTCATATTTCAAATTCAGACTGGAGATTTTTTCCATTTTTTTTTAACATGAATTGAACTTTTTGACAATGTATCTAAAACAATTAGTAAATTATAAATTGAAAAACTCATGGCCAAAGATATATAACAAAAACTATAACCAACATATGAAATTCAATATATTGATGAAGTTGATGTCTTCAACTATGCCAAAAATATCATTTCATCGGAAAACTTAGAGCCCTTTCAGACTTGGATACTGTATCCGAGATACGCGTATCCCAGATACAGAAAATACATGCGTTTATATGTACGTTTTCACACTGCATTCAGCACAGCATACCGTATCGCGATACTTAATTTCTGATTCTCGCTCATTCAGCCGCCGGCGACAGTATCCGAATTCGGGATACCGAATTATAATTGTGGCTTATGGACCTGTTCAGACTTAGCATAGGTGTGCAATATTTTTATTATTTATTAGTAGAAGTGAAGTGGAATAGAACGGTTTTTCGATTGTACCATGGAGAATAAAGTTTTTGATAACGAATATTATGAAGTTCTTCAAAAGATTCTATGGACGTTCGATAATAATTAAAAAACTTTGTTCGATCTTGTAGTAATTCTTGGTGAAGAAGGTTATAAATTACTTTAGTTTCCCTTAATTCTATTATAGGATGACCCACATAGTTCGTCTACTTTCAATTTTTTTCTTTTTGTTTATAATATACCACAGCATAGCGCACTCTTCAATGTCCATTTCATAAAAAGCACCGTACAGCACTGATATTTATTTACAAAACTATATTCTAACAAAAGTATCTTGACTGTATCTGGCCTAAATTCTGCATCTCGCATACAGTATCTCGGATACAGTATCCTAGTCTGAAAGGGCTCTTAGTATCGCGATACGGTATGCTGTGCTGAATGCAGTGTGAAAACGTACATATAAACGCATGTATTTTCTGTATCTGGGATACGCGTATCTCGGATACAGTATACAAGTCTGAAAGGGCTCTTACCGTAAATAAATTTCGAAATTGCTTTTCCGATATTTTGTAAGGGTTAAGGAAGGTTTTTTCTTCAGCTCAGAACATATTCCAAAAAGAATCACAGTGTTATCGTCCAAATTGCATGCACATGCAAAGTTTCAAATCGATACAACAATTAGGAGTACAGTTAAAATCTAAATCCTAGTTTTTTTATATACTTAGTGTGTTAGTGAACAAGTGGAGCTAATATGAAGCGTGTAAATAGCTTTAAACGACTCAGGAACAACCAGGAACTCAACTTGTAACAGTTTATACTAAATTAAGTCTCCTTTTTTTGCAAATATCTATTTTTCATTCCTTGTGGAATTGAATACTTATATACTTGTATTATTATAAATCCAAAAATAAACACTATTATTATCATTATTATTTCGGCCATTCGGTATGAGGGGGGCCAATAGATACACACACACATATATATATATATATATATATATATATATATATATATATATATATATATATATATATATATATAATGAAAAATCTCGACAATGGTGGACGTATCATGTCTGCAACGGATATAAAATCCACTTAACTGTTGACTTCCGATATAGTGCAATAGTCTATCATTTCCGGGAAAAATACGGCTAAAAATAAAACAGTCTTGCACTTTTTCTTTGAATAAGAACTATCTCATATATCACGCTCAAGATATATAAATATAGATAAATAAATGTCTCGGACCCACATGAGAAATTCTATTTCTTCTCGTTAAATATCTATGAACTTTCGAATGACAAGTGATATACCCAGTGAAATGAAATCTCATGAGCCCTTTAGTAATCCCGAAAATAAAAACTATAGATAAATAAAGTGCCTTTTCGCTAACATTCAGCCAGTCCAATGCTTCCAACATTAATCTTCTAAGAGTTGTTTTCTTCCTCACTTCTTGTAGTTTTTGTAGTGATGTGGAACTACCTTCGTCGCTCTCAGAATAAATACTTCTCCAGTAATTCAAACGTAAGCTTACAAACGTTTTGAATACCGAAATGACTGATATGAAATTCAGAGCTCCCAAGTCCTCCAAGAAAAAATTAAGTTTCTTAAATATTTTTTTGTCTAAATGTATAAAGACAGAAAGCATTTCGTATTTTTTTGCTTGATAAACTCGGATCATATTTTTCCCGAAAATATTATATTATTGCACTGTCAAATTCGGGTGTGGATTTTATACTATTCTTTTGATATCCCATATATATATATATATATATATATATATATATATATATATATATATATATATATATATATATATATATATATATATATATATATATTATTTATTATTTATTATTCATTTTATTTATTAATTTAAGACTACTAACAAATTGAATTAGTTTCTATCGTAGAATATAATTTATAATAATACCTAAGAGATTAAAACTTAAAAGTGAATATTATTTTGAAGTTTTTGATGTGACTTCAATAGTTCTTGCAATAGTTTTTTCTTGAACAAGTCCAGTGTATCCGACTCTTTGATCTCATTTGGTACCCCATTGTATGTTCTTATGGCTTTCTGTATTGGTGAATTCAAGTTTCTATTTGTTCTCGCTGCGATATGTACGTATGAGTTAGCATTTCTAGTTTCGTATTTGTGCATGTCGCTAAATTTTTGTACTTTGCTTATAGTTTTTGTCAAATCATTCTCCATTTTAAATGTAAGTTTGGCTTCTTCCATGGCTTTGATATTTTTGAAGTTAAGTACTGGTATCTTGGCAAAAGGTTCAGTTGTCGGTGTATCCATAGGTAGCTCGAAAAGTGCTTTCAATGCTTTTTTCTGGATCACTTCTATATTATGTTGATTCCACTTTGAAGTATTGGACCATAAACAGATCATGTACTTACACTGGGTGCTCAAACATTCATTCACTCGTCGTAACGCTCCGATAAGTGGAGATATATATATATATATATATATATATATATATATATATATATATATATATATATATATATATATATATATATATATATATATATAAATGTATCGCAGTACATATTGGAATCTCCTGTGGCTCCCAAATGAGCTGAAAATAATAAGTTTTTGGAGGAATTTATCACCCCAAACCTCTATCCCCGCATATATGGATCTTTTCAGGCCCTCCAAATTGACTTACGTGTTCAAAAGAACAAAAATGAGGGGAAACTATGACCTTAGTGACTGCTGCACACGCGGTTTTTTGAAATAGACTAACATCGCTTCATTAATCTATCTACGGTGTTCTAGACTTGTTCTCCGTCGGTGTAAACTGAGATAAAACCCTAGATACCGATGTATTTTCAACTTTATATACGTCACCATTATCGATAGAGCACAAAATTTGTTGCGTTCCTGTAATGTTATATCAATTTCGCATTATTCTCAATCAGTTCTGCAAATAATGGCTAACTAAATTGAACGATTTTCAATCAATCTTTTATTGATATGCTGATATCATTCATCATACACATATATCTGCATTTTCCGTACAACAAAGCATTATTTACAGCGATATTTCCTACAAAGTTCTGATTTTCTCTTCATCAGCGATATGGATTTTTGAGTTCGTGTCAGTCAGAGTAATTGACAGATAATTCCGCAGAAATTACGTAAAAACGCCCTTGAAAAAAAAATGAAAAACCTTTTTATATGACGATATTTAGAACCAACAAAGCGCTGTTTCAGTATTATTGAGCTTCATCAGTACTCTATACTGCAAGTTTAACAATTCGTGGAAACTCTATATATATATATATATATATATATATATATATATATATATATATATATATATATATATATATATATATATATATATATATATATATATATATATATATATATATATATATTATATATATATATATATATATATATATATATATATATATATATATATATATATATATATATATATATATTATATATATATATATATATATATATATATATATATATATATAAATATATATATATATATATATATATATAATGTACGATATATCCCTTTAATTACAAACCCATGGACCGACTTATTGAGTCATATATTTTGAAGGGAGGTTGAATGAAAAGTTAAATAGCTTACCCCTCTGTGCTATTTAGAGAAAACTGGTTTTTTAAATATATAGAAACATTTTGGTTAATTTCGGTAACTAAGTATATATAACTCAAAAAGCGTAATGGTAAATATACGAACTATAAAGTGTAGTGAAATTGAATATTGGAGATAAGGCGTCAAGTTAGTTAAGGTAGTAATTATTAAAAATCGAAGAAATATTTATCATACGTATGTCGAAACAATGCTAAAATGGTTAATTGTGAACAGTAATCGACTTGTTTTTGCAATGGTTGTATTTTAATTGATGAATAAAACAACGTTGTCTCTCAAAAGTTCAGTAAAACATTTTAAATTGCTTGTGCCTTAGCGCAGTTTCTGTTGGATTGAAAAGTTTTCGATTAAATATTTAGAGGTGAGCATCAGTGCCGAAAAATCAATTCTGCCCCCATTATTTTGTCAACGTTTAGACTTTCTTCAGATGATAAATATTATATTGCTAATTTTCAGCAAAACTGCTGAATTGATTATTTCCCAAGTTATTAAGTTCAACTGATTTTCAGAAACATTATGGCTGAAAATAAAGTATTGAATGACAGATTTGTTCAAGTTTTTCGAATCAGACATGAAAATATACCTTCGCCAAATTCCATAAAGCAACTCTATTTTGACTACAATCTTCGAGGTATGAACTGAATATAATGTTGAGTTGTTATCCAAATAGTAGTCCCAACCGCGATTTGTACTGAGGAACAATTAGAAATTCGTTAATTCACTCCGAGTCAAATAAGCTGCACTGATGAGATCTAATAAGATCGAAACAGCTGTATGCAGATTTCGAGTCGTGGTGACTTGAGGTTTTTATAATTCACAGTTGGATTGAGAATTTAGAATTCTCGTCTCTGAATACATATAACCAGCTCCCTTGGAAAGTTGTTGATAATTTTTTTAATTATTGAATAATTTTCCTTGTTCACTTTATGTAATGTAAAATTATGGACAAAAACTAAATTTGAATTTACTACGTTTATTAATCAAAAAAATACTTTGAAAAATATAACACTGCGATTGCAATTTCGGTCACTAGATCATCATCGGGCAGATTGTGTTAAGAACTGAATACAAAATTTTAGATTTGCGCTTACGGGTGGGGAAGAATTATTGCAGGTACCTATATACAATAGAAACACATTTCAGGAAGGGCTAATAGAAATGGATTTCTCAAATTGGTACAATACAATGTTCTTAGAAAGGTCGTTATTGTTTGAATATACTAAATATAGGAGAAAGTATCAAGTCAATCTGGTCGTTCAGCAAGATATCTTTTGCATTATGATTGAGTTTAAAAATTTCTAATGATTCTAAGTAAGTAAGTTTGGTTCCTTTCGGTAATTTGTGCATTATTTGAAAATTATCTATTTGTGGAAATGGGTGGTGGTTTTCACGGCAATGATTTGAAAGCGTTGAATCCGTTTTATTTTTCAAAAAAGATTGTTGGTGTTCTTTAAATCTTGTCTTGAACGATCGACCAGTCTGACCTATATATACTCCTTTACATACAGGACAAATCAACCTATAAACTCCTGAACTTTCAAATTTTGAAGTGATATCTTCGGCATTGAATAAAAATCCTGAGAGTTTTGTCTTAGGTTTGAAAGCAATATTACATTGAGGTATGACTTAGCAACTTTTTCTGTTAGAGGACCAGAATATGTTAAAAAAGTGAATTTTTCGAATTTTTCTACTTTCGATTGAGGATATATGCTGTTGTACGCTAGTTGACTACGTTTCTTGTTTATCATTTTATCTATCAAACTTGTATGAAAACCATTATTTGAAGCAATTATTTTTATAGTCGAAATTTCTTTTGCTAAATTTGTTACGGACAATGGAATTGAAAACGCTCTGTGGATCATTGAATTAAAAGCTGAATGTTTATGGGAAAGAGGATGATTTGAATCCGACGGAATACATATATCCGTGAAAGTTGGTTCATAGTTATATATTGGATAATATAAAATTAATCAACTACGATAGCTGAGAATTAACCAATTTTCTATTTTCATATGAGTTCCTTAGTGCACCGAATTCTATCATCTGGGATGATATTTAAGTATTGCTAATTTTCAGAAAAACAGCTGCATTGATTATTTTCCAATTTATTACCATCTACAGATTTTGAGAAGCGTTTTGGCTGAAAATAAAGTATTGAAGTACAGATTTGTTCCAATTTTTCGAATAGAATATGAAAATATTCCTTCGCCAAATTCCATAAAGCAACACGATTTCGACCACAATCTGCGAGGTGTGAACTGAATATAACATTTGAATAAACCTTGTCATATGCACAAATAGGGATGCGATATTCATTATTGAATATTTTGCCGAACGCAGCTTCACTGTGCGGTGCTTTTACTATCTCATCTATTTAACTAGTGCGAATTGAGTATGGTTAGAATGCTTCAACTTTTGTGTTATAACATCACAAACTGATATTACTTCAATTAGCTTTAAAGGTAAATATTATCGTGAAAACTTTTGCAAACCGCAAAATTCCAATATTTCCTTCGGCGTTTCTTAACCACTTTGTCGATATTTTCACAAATTCCTGGAATCGGTTTTATAACTTTATCTTCTATTCGTGATTGACAAAAATGAATTTCTGGCTGAGCCTAATGTAGTAGATGAAGTACAACACATAATTGAACACTTAATAGTGTCATTTTATAGATTGATTGGGTCGATACATGATGTGAATTAATAAACATATTAAAACAATGTTTTATAAAAATGTTTTTTTAATTTTAATTCAGAGTGTACAAAAGAAATTCTTGGGGAATTGTGCTTTTCTTTTGGGTCTTCAACGAGATGAATATGAGTACAGTGAAATCTTGACCAGGTTAAATTTAAAATCATTGGAAGATAGAAGAGTTTCTGGTAACTTGAGTTACCTTTTTAAAATAGTCAATAGTACAATCAAGTGCCCAGAACTACTTCAACTAATAACTTTTTATATTAAACAAAGAGATACCAGAAGTTCGGATATTTTTCGGATTGAATTTTTCCATAACAATTATGCGTTATTCCTCGTCTTCTGAAGCTGGGAAACCAATACCATAATAAATTAAATTTTTTTAATGTATCAGCTCAGGTCTTTAAAAATCAATTGAAGAGGCTATAGTGTTTCCGAAGCTCTGCTTTATTTTGTCCTTTTCCTTGTAAATGGAAACCACATTTGTTACACCTTTTTTAGTAAGTTAGGCATTTGACGATTCAGTAATATGTGTTTTTTTTTTGTAAATTGTATTGTAGACACTAGACATAAGCATTCAATGATGCATTTGATTCACACTTTGTTAACTATGTTTTGTAAATTGGCTTTGCCGTTAATAAATAAATAAATAAATAACGTTTCAGTAAAACTTCACCTACTAAATGCAAACTCAATATATTTCTCCGTTATATCGAATACAAGAAATGAATAAATGATAAATTGTGTAGAAAGGGTGAATAGAAGAATAGTAACAAATAATTAGTAAAATAGGAAAAACCTATTCTAAACTGCTATACAGATAGTTCGGTAATTTTGAAAAAATTCAGAATGGGGCTTGTAGACCTGAATGTTTGTATTTATTTATCTGAATTGATTCTAAGTTTAATTCCCTTACTTTCGGGATTTAATATTTTAAAGTCAAAATTGAATGTGTGATTTTCTTGGATTAAATGATTTGCATAATGTGAATCCGACTTTTGATTAACAAAGCTACGTTTGTGCTCTGACATTCTGGTATGAAAGCTTTTGAAAGTTCTACCGATGTAAAATTTATCACAATTATTTTATACACTCCTGATTTATTGTTTTTGTGAACTTTTGATTTATTATTTTTTTATTTGATTTATATGATATTTCCGGTACGGTAAGAAGAAGCTACTGGTTGAGATTAATGTAGTAGACAAAAAAACATACACATAACTGAACACTTGGTTATTTAATTCATTTACATTCTCATATACATATTACTAATGGGAATCTATTTTGTAACTTTATCGTCGTCTGCAATAAGAAGATGTTACTGAGCCTAATGTAGTAGACAAAAAGTAGGTACAACACATAACTGAACATTCGGTAGAATCATTTATTTGCATTCTCACATAGATGCTAAAAATGGGAATCTATTTTATTATTAATTTTCTTTCGCTATAAAAACATGTTACTGGATACGCCTTAATGGTATATGAAAAAAGTAGAACGTAACCTATATTTTCTGAGAAAATTATATTGTTCAGGTTAGTAGGTATCATTTTAGCCATTTCAATTTTTGAATGACTGCTCATTCTCTGAAAGGTTTTGATATAGTCACAAATTTCTAACATATTTTCAAATTCGCCACAATTTCATAACAATAAAACAGTCACGAATTGCAAAATTGGTGCTCAAAGTTCAATACCTATGCCAAACATTCTGTTAGAGCTAGAAGGTTCTAGAAGTCTACCAACTCCGTATTTGTCTAGAGATTGAATTTAAGTTCTCGCTTTGACATTGCTATCATGTCCATATAGTGTTTTTTTATGGTATCAAAGTGGAATCTTTCGTAAGACACACAAGTCTGGGCAGAGGTCTCCTAGAGTAGTGTTGGCAACCAATCCTTATTTTTGTCCTCTGTACTGGTTTGTACAGGACCTTAACAAAGATAGGGTTCCTAGCTGAATATGTGCCTAGATGAGCCACAAAAATGGCTTGTTTCTTTCGATTCAGGGTATCGCATTCACATATGATGTGTTGAACTCATTCTAAATGAACAAAAACAAAACTTGAATATATTATTGAATTTATTATCACAAAAATACTTTGAAAATATAAAACTGCCATTGCAATTTCGGTCACTACACCATCATCGGGCAGATTGAATTAAGAACTAAATACGTAATTATAGATTTGACGCTTACGGGTGGATAAGAATTATTACAGGTATCTAAATAGACAAGAGGAACACATTTCAAGAAGGGCTAATCGACGTGGTACAATGAAATGTTCTTAGAAAAATCATTATTGTTTGAATACACTAAATATAGGAGAATATCAAGCCAATCTGGTCGTTCAGCAAGATATCGCCTTTTGCATTATGATTGAGTTTGGAAATTTCTAAGGATTTGAAGTAAGTTAGTCCTTTTCGATAATTTGTGCATAATTTGGAAGTTACCCATTTGTGGAAAATGGTGGTGGTTTTCACGGCAATGATTCGAAAACGTTGAATCCGTTCATTCTTTTTCCTGAATGCAGAGTCTGCAGTTCAGTTCATACAAGCCCATTTTGTTTAGGTACGATTGTGATCCGTCAGAATTTCTATCGTAGTCCTCACTTAAGCCCTACTGAGGCTAAGCAGCCTTTTTTGTCAAGTCTTCCAATGATACTATGTCGGAGAAACTGACTTTCGAACCGTTAGTCTGTGTGTTCTTAAACCATATAGTGATGTTTCAAATGGAATTTTTGTTTCGATTTTTCATATTGGTGCTACTTGCACGTTGGTTTTTTTAGTAGGTTCTCACTTTGGAAACCTGCTTATTAAAATGGGTGCGATTAGCAAAGTTGGACCTAGGACAAAGATAGTTTTTCGTTTCATGACTTTTTATTATTAAAACTCAATTTCATATATCTCTATATTATATATATATATATATATATATATATATATATATATATATATATATATATATATATATATATATATATATATATATTATCAAGTACTAGGACATTTATCTGAAAACTAATCAAACAAAACCTCCTAGCGGAGCTGGTTATACGAGTTCACGAAACATCGAAATGCCTCCATACATCTTAGACGGTGTATGTTAGAAAACATTAAGTTGTTTATCACAATCAATGGAAATGATAGACAGTCTGTTTCGCCCTTATTTGGGGCTCATCAGTATCATCCATCCATCGAAAGTGATAAACCAACCAAATATTTTCTAACGACGTTATATTTTCCTTCCAGTGACTATATGGCATATAAAGTATGACACAGCGCCACCAGTCGAACAAATGAACCACATCTTACAGATAGAAGAAAACATTTCGGCAACGTGAACTCGCACTTCCTGACACCCGAAGGTGGTTACCATATTCGCTAAGCAAGAGTAAAGTTGCCACATCAAATCGATGTAATGCAACAATTACACACCGCTGGTAACAGCGCTCCGTTTCTATCTTTTACGCAGTAATTGAAAGGAAAGCAGAATTCTTCGTGTTTAAGCGAATATGGTAACCACCTTCGGGGGTCAGGAAGTGCGAGTTCACGTTGCCGAAATGTTTTCTTCTATCTGTAAGATGTGGTTCATTTGTTTCCGACTGGTGGCGCTGTGTCATACTTATATGCCATATAGTCACTGGAAGGAAATATAACGTCGTTAGAAATATTTGCGTTGGTTATCACTTTCGATGGATGGATGATACTGATGAGCCCCAATAAGGTGCGAAACAGGACTGTCTATCATTTCCATTGATTGTGATAAACAACTTAATGTTCTAACATACACCGTCTAAGATGTATGGAGGCATTTCGATGTTTCGTGAACTCGTACTACCAGCTCCGCTAGGAGGTTTGTTTGATTAGTTTCAGAAAATGTCCTAGTACTTGATTTTATTGCCACGAACGTGTTTCGTTAAACACGAAGGAATTCTGCTTCCATTCAATTACTGCGTAAAAGATAGAATCGGAGCGCTGTTACCAGCGGTGTGTAATTGTTGCATTACATCGATTTGATGTGGCAACTTTTATCTTGCTTAGCGAATATGGTAACCACCTTCGCGTTTCAGGAAGTGCGAGTTCACGTTGCCGAAAATGTTTATTCTTCTATCTGTAAGATGTGGTTCATTTGTTTCCGACTGGTGGCGCTGTGTCATACTTATATGCCATATAGTCACTGGAAGGAGAATATAACGGCGTTAGAAATATTTGGTTGGTTATTCACTTTCGATGGATGGATGATACTGATGAGCCCCAATAAGGGCGAAACAGACTGTCTATCATTTCCATTGATTGTGATAAACAACTTAATGTTTCTAACATTACACCGTCTAAGATGTATGGAGGCATTTCGATGTTTCGTGAACTCGTATAACCAGCTCCGCTAGGAGTTTGTCATTAGTTTCAGATAAATGTCCTAGTACTTGATTTTATTGCCACGAACGTGTTTCGGTTAAACACGAAGAATTCTGCTTTCCATATATATATATATATATATATATATATATATAAATATATATAGGTATGTATGTATAAGCTTATGTATTTTAGCGTTGTTTACACGATAAGGGGCGCAATTTTGAAGCAATAGAGTTGGAAGTTTGTAAATAGGTAGTTTTGTATCGTACAAATGGGTGCGATTAGCAAAGTTGGACCTAGGACAAAGATAGTTTTTCGTTTCATGACTTTTTATGGTGCTTGGCACCAAAAACTCAATTTCATATATCTCTATATTATATATATATATATATATATATATATATATATATATATATATATATATATATATATATATATATATAGGTATGTATGTATAAGCTTATGTATTTTAGCGTTGTTTACACGATAAGGGGCGCAATTTTGAAGCAATAGAGTTGGAAGTTTGTAAATAGATAGTTTTGTACGATATCTTGGATAGGATCGGTTTTGGTTCGAATTGGTTGGGGAGTTTTCCCCCTAGGGGGGAAATATATCTTGTTTACACGATAAAGGGCGCAGTTTTGAAGCAATAGGGTTGTTATTATGTAGTTCCGTATGATATCTTGGATAGTATTGATTTTGGATCGAATTGGTTGGGGGGTTGAGTTCCTTAGGGGGGAAATAAATCTTGTTTCCACGACAGAAGGCGCAATTTTGTAGCAATAGAGTTGGAAGTTTGTATCTAGGTAGTTTTGTATGATATCTTGGATAAAATTGGTTTTAGTTTGAATTGACCCTCCGGGGGAAGAAATTAATCTTATTCACACGATAAAGGTCGCAATTTAGGATTAATAGGGTTGAACGTTTGTGAGTAGTTATTTTCGAAAGATATCTTGGATGATGTTTGCTTTTAGTTCGAATTGGTTGGGGGTTGACTCCTTGTGGGAAGAAATAAATCTTGTTTACATGATAAAGGCCTAATTTTGAAGCAATAGGATTGGAAGTTTGTGAGTAGGTAGTTTTTTATGATATATTTCAGGGAATTGGTTTTGGTGCGAATTGGTTGGGGGTTGACCCCCCAGAGAAGGAAATAAATCTTGTTTAAACGATAGAAGGTGCAATTTTGGGACCATAGGGCTGAAACTTTGTAGTTAGCTAGTTTCGTATGATATCTGGTATAGTATTCATTTCGATGTGAATTGGTTGGGGGGTTGACCCCCCGAAGGAGGAAATAAATCTTGTTCACGCGTTAAAGGGCGCAATTATGAAGCAATAAGGTTGAAAGTAAGTATGTAGTTTCGTATGATATCTTGGATGCGATTGGTTTTGGGACGGATTGGTTGGGGGGGTTGACCCCCGGGGATTTTTTTCCCGGATATGGAACAAAAATCATGAATTAAAGAATAGATTTTTCAAACTGGATACTTTATGAAAACTTGCGATAGAGTTTTTGTTTTTGTTTAATGTAAATTAACAAAGACTGAATCGATAAATTCGTTAATGGAAAGTTCACTACCAACATTACCTATAAGTTACACGGTATTTCTGACAACAATAGACTTCTTTCGTGTAAACGGCCAAGTTTTCCCCAATCCTTATTTTCCTTAATCCATGAATCTACATGTTTTATGATCGGAAGGTAGTAGTGTTTTATTCGAAATGATTGCTGGGGTTTCTCTATCTGACAGCCACGTTTACAGCGTTGCCGTGTCTAGTAATCGATCCCAGCCTTCGTGCTTCATAACGTTCATATTTCCGAATTGATGTTTCTCATATTGGAATAACGGCACAAATAAGGATTACTTCGAAATGGGAGTAGATACGAGATGAGTTATGGCGTTGAAACTTCAGGATTAGTCGTAGTCTGAAAACAAAAATCGAAATATTACGCGACATGGTAGGTAGTTGAAATAGTCGACAGGTTTGTGAATATGTCGCAGAGATTATTATTATTATCTTCTTTATTATAGGACATGCCTGGCATACAAAACATTTATCAGGTACATCCATTTAAAATAAATTTCTTACAACAAATGGCACAACTGCACACAAATTAAAGCCTACAATAAACATAGCATTAGGTTAGGCTACATATCATTCAATGTTTAGGGTACCCAATCCACAACAGGACAGGGAACACCGAAGATATAAAGTTACAAAATTACCGCATTCACAGGAAATATTATCTATTCTGAGACCAGTCGCACTCTATCCCTGATGAGTTTTTTAAGTGTTCGTTTAAATTGACTAACGCTAATTGACTCTTTAATAAAATGCGGCAGCTTGTTAAACTCATTTAAACCCTTGTGGAATGAACTATTCATTCCAAACCTTGTATTTGTTCTTGTTATATCAAAATTCGCATGCCTTCTCACGTTGTAATATATCATGATTTCTAACTACAAAACCTCCAAAATAGTCTGGCAGCAATCCCTTACTCAGCCTATAAATAAAAACCACTCAATAAGAAAATTCTGCCATCCACTGAAAACCAATTCAAGCAATCCATCATTAACCTAATTGGTGTATATCTATTAACTCCCAGTATCAGTCTCATCCCCCTGTTCTGAAGTTTTTGCAATTGTGAGACCTTGTTTTTGCCAAGCAGAAAGAACAATGTTGGACAATAGTCAGAATGTGGTTGTATGAGACTGCCATAGAGAGTCAACCTTGCATACACTGATATTTTTTTGCATATTCTAGAGAAAAAATATAACTTTTTAGTAATCTTTCTATAAACACATTCAGCATGACTATTCAATTTCAAGCATCTGTCAATTATATAACCCAAGTATTTAATCTCATCAACAAACTCAATTGTACTGTCATTGATTCTGATTTCAATATTATTCCAAACAATCTGATCATATTTATATGAAGTTGTTAAAATCATACTTTTAGTTTTACTAGCATTTAATTTAAGTTTTTCCTGAATAAATATTCATCAATATTACGTAATGAGTCATTCATATCCACAACAGCATGATCCAGATCATCACCTGAACAATACACTAAAGTGTCATCCTTTTTTCTTGTCAACTTATGTAATTTATAACAGGCAATTTTATTTGGAGGTTACTGAAAACTGCTTTGAAGAATAACTGAACGTTATTCATAAGAAATCATTGGGTTTTGCATGTCAACACAAAAATCTTGAACTTTTAAAATTAGGTATTGTGAGGGAATGTTGGAGGTTAACAGAGTTTCTTGAAATTTTGTCGAGATATTTCGCAGGTATCTACATTTTCCAGGAAAAACTACGTGCGCAGTTCAAGAATTTCTGTTCAATTTTCAATCATAAGAAACAGTTTTGAAATATCCAAAAAATTCATGCTGTTTTTCCTGAAATGGAATGGTTCATTTTCAACCCTTTTTTTCGAATTCAATATAAAATGAGCTTTCATATCATGTATCACATGCCATTCGAAATATCAAAGTTTATACATAGATTCACAAAGTAAATAGATGATAATGATATAAATCGATGGCTTCACAAAAGGAGCCGAAACGTCGAGATTTTTCGAATCTGTAACGCGGTTCATCGCGAGAACCAAGTTTTTCAAATACTTCCGACCGCGGAAATCTTTCTGAACAATATATATATATATATATATATATATATATATATATATATATATATATATATATATATTATATATATATATATATATATATATATTATATATATATAATTATATATATAAATATATATATATATATATATATATATATATATATATGAACATAAGAAACTGAAAAGCATAGATTCAATTATATTGAGAAAATACCGTTGTCAAGTTTGTCTGAATTTAGTAATTCGGTTATTTTTTACACTCAAGATTCATGCACGTAATTTCGACTTATTTTCTGGACAATTTACGGAGTGCTTCCGCGTCCTTCGCTATTTGAGTAATATAGCTCCAGCTTTACGGTTCATTTAATCGTATCAGATTTTTTAATTTGCTTCTACGAACCTACTCGCATACGGAGTTATCTTCATAATAGCTTGAACCGAGCATTTTAATAATTTTACCATATGAATGGATTACACATGCTACGAATACTAAACATAACAATCCGTTCGTACCCGATTCCAGGAGTACACGTAAACTCATGTGTTTATTTTCTGGCTCAAACGATATATTTGATATGCACATCAAATTGAATTTCAAGGTGGAATTAAATTTTTAATAACTGAGATTGAATTCTCGCACATCACTTGGTGAAACATCATAAAGAATAAAGTATAAACTTAAGAATAAAACACACTTGGCTTATGTTTCACTGTATGGAAAAATATTTGGATACTGTATTTTGCAGTAAAGAATAGTCGACATAATTCGAGTTATGAACTCATTATCAAGACTGACTACAGGAGAGTATTACATCTTATTTTATAAAACACACAAAAGCAATGGTGATACCTGTAAATCAATTTGTTCGTTCACAAGGCGTAATATACTATTATGGGCGGAACTTATTTCGAGAATTTCAAGAAGGTCAAGGCGCTTTACTTTGTTACCTGAATGTGACAATTGGGTTTTGTTGAAATCCAGGAAGTGATTAAATTTTATACAATGTTCGGAGAAGCCAGTAGTATTTTTATTTTGTAAAATTGACTTTTATGTTCTTAAAACACGAATGTTTATATTCCTTCCTGTTTGTCCAATATAGAAAGCAGGACATTCGTCTAAAATATTTTGTAAACACCACTGTTTTCTCCGATGTTAGATTTTTCTTTATTATTGGCCAAGAAAGACTTATTTGTATAAATTGTTTTAACGTTATTTTTCAATAGTCTGTTAAAAACTTTGCTACTCTAATTCGCCACATAATTTATTGGGAAGTATTTTTGTTCTTCATTAATAGTTTGCGTGGGGTATATTGAATGCAACAGATTCTTTATTAGTTTATTCCCAATGAGCTTATCGATAAGACTTTCATTGTAACCGTTATTGGTGGCTAATAATTTAATTGTATCAACTTCGGTTTGAAAATTTGTTTCCGATAATGGAATAGTGTATGAACAAAAATACTTCCCAATTAATTTTGTGCCGAATTTGAGTAGCAAAATTTGTAACAGACTATTAAAAAATAACGTTAAAACAATTTGTACAAATAAAAGAAACTTGAAGTCATTCTTGGTCAATAATAAAGAAAAATCTTACATCAGAGAACAGTGGTGTTCACAAAATATTTTGCGATGAATGCCCTGCTTTCTATATTGGACAAACAGAAGGGAATATAAACATTCGTGTTGACGAACATAAAAAGGCAATTTTACAAAATACAAATACCACTGGCTTCTCCGAGCATTGTATAAAATTTAATCATTTTCTGGATTTCAACAAAACCCAATTGTTACATTCAGGTAACAAAGGAGACCTTCTTGAAATTCTCGAAATAAGTTCCGCCCATAATGGTCAAATATCCCTTGTAAACGAACAAATAGATTTTCAGGTATCACATCGATACACGTTCATCGATACACGTTCGTGGCAATAAAATGTAGTGAACTAGGACATTTATTTGAAATTAATAAAGCAAACCTCCTAGCGGAGCTGGTTATACGAGTTCACGAAACATCGAAATACTTCCATATACCTTGGACGGTAAATGTTAGAAATATTAACACCTTCGGGTGTCAGGACGTACGAATTCTCATTGCCGAAATGTTTTCATCTATCTGTAAGATGTGGTTCATTTGTTTCCGACTGGTGGCGCTGTGTCATATTTTTATGCCATTGAGTTACTAGAAGGAAAATGTAAGAGCGTTTGAAATATTTGGTTGTTTATCACTTTCGATAGATGGATGATACTGATGAGTCCCAAATAAGGGCGAAACACTCTGTCTATCATTTCCGTTGATTGTGATAAAGAACTTAGTATTTCTATTTGATTAATTTCAAATAAATGTCCTAGTCTACTTCATTTTATTGCAACGAACGTGTATCGATAACACGAAAAATTCTGTATATATATATATATATATATATACCCTAACAACACAGGGATGTCCTAGGTACGTCCTTTTGATGTACCGCGGTACAAGGACATGATTGGGATATCCAGGGGATGTCCCGCATAATTTGTCCAGAGGACATCCCATCTGGAATATCCATAGGATATCCCATTCAGGTCCCGGGAATTTTCGATATCCACTCACATATATAATAAGAATCATCGAAACTCGTCGAAATGTTGAAAGTGTTTGTTTTTCTTCTGGAAAATAATTATGGAGAAAAATGAAATATATCTCATACATTTCTGGGAAGTGACCATTTCATAAGTAGGAAATTATTCCTTTTGGCAACATTGTTTGAATTATCTAGTGTTCTGTCAACAATCTAAATTAACCTCATAATATACCTAATGCGCAAGTTTGTTTTCTTTGTTAGAAGATCAACGGCATTCTGCATTCTTATTGTTTGTGATTGGCCACAATTGAAAAAATTTTGAATTTAAGGTTGGTATAATATTAAAATATTGAATGTACTCTTTTCAATCAAATAATTGATGCAATAATATATGGTTAACCCATTCTGAATATTATGTTTATAGTTTATTCATCAAGGGCCAAGGAGAGAAGCCACAGAGAAAAAGATGATGCAATAATGCCTGCAACAAATGCACCGTTTCCCTAAAATATACATGTATAATTTTAAACTGATTAATTTATCTAGTTTCTTTTATTTATTTATCATATGAATTTATATTTAGAATGAGTTTTTGTTTGTAGTTTTTTTTAATTCTTCTCTATTCTTTTGTTGGTTTATCATATATATATATATATATATATATATATATATATATATATATATATATATATATATATATATAGGATGAGTTTCTGTTTATCGTTTTCTGTAATTATGATACTTTAACACAATGTTATATTCTTTTGTGAATTAAACTTGTGTTGAGAATCTTAGAATTTTTTTTCTCCAAATTTTCCATAAAATTCTTCAAATTATATGAATCAAGGAAATGGAAATGCCAGGACGTCCAGGGGATGTACCTCATATATATATATATATATATATATATATATATATATATATATATATATATATATATATATATATATATATATATATATATATATATATATATTATATATATATATATATATATATATATATATATATATATATATATATATATATATGTGTATATATATATATATATATATATATATATATATATATATATATATATATATATATATATGCGTAGGTGGCTGTGATTTGAAATATGAATTTTGTTTTAAAATCAGAGCATCTTTTATGAACGAATGGAAATAGTATAAATAATTCTGTTCCGATGTGGAACTTATATCCAACTATTTCTCACAATTGCTCGAAATTATACTACTCAAATTTCTCCCCTTTTGTTCATTAACTATTATATAACATTCAATTCTCTATGGAGAATCAACCAACTTTAATTCAAATTTCAGAATATCAATTTCAATACTGAAATTATCATTATCAATGTAAAGGTTGTTTCATTAGACTGAAATTTGCCAGGCTACTGTTGATTAATTTGTAGAAGGGTATCGGAAAACATTTTGATCGATTTTACTCATCAAACATTACATCCAACAGAATAACCTGATGAGAATGGGAGAAACGACATTGACGAAGACAGATGTCAGTTATGCCACAAGGACCGGGTATCCAATCAGTAACAGAGAAGTTTGTAAATTCAAGAACAAGGTTATTTTCGGTTGACATTATTTCGAAACCATTTTGAGTAAGATACAATTATGTTAATTATCACAAAATAATTAAAATATATATATTGCTATTGCAAAATCGGAAACACAGCCATCATTAGGCAAATTAAGTTTAGAACTGAATACAGAAAAGTGTCTCTTATATAGCTATTACCTTTCTAAAAAATTCAAGTTAAGTTATTAGAAGAGATAATTGCCTTCGAAGAAATCACATTATGGGCATGTTATAATGAGAAATTCATCAAATTGTTAATAATTTAAAAGTTCTTGAAATACACTGTGGTATGAGTATATCAAATATAGGAGAATAAATCAAGTCAATCTCGTCGTTCAACAAAACATTACCGTTTGTATTATGATTGAGTTTGAAAATTTCCAATGGCTCTGAAGAATTCAATTTGGAGAGGTTCATCAACTTGTTGATAATTTAAAAGTTCTTGAAATACACTGTGATTTGAATAAATCGAATATAGGAGAATAAATCAAGTCAATCTCCTCGTTCAACAAAACATTACCGTTTGTATTATGATGGAGTTTGAAAATTTCCAATGGCTCTAAACAATTCAATTTGGAGAGGTTCATCAAATTGTTGATAATTTAAAAGTTCTTGAAATACACTGTGGTTTGAATAAATCAAATATAGGAGAATGAATCAAGTCAATCTCGTCGTTCAACAAAACATTACCTTTTTGTATTATGATTGAGTTTGAAAATTTCCAATGGCTCTAAACAATTCAATTTGGAGAGGTTCATCAAATTGTTGATAATTTAAAAGTTCTTGAAATACACTGTGGTTTGAATAAATCAAATATAGGAGAATGAATCAAGTCAATCTCGTCGTTCAACAAAACATTACCTTTTTGTATTATGATTGAGTTTGAAAATTTCCAATGGCTCTAAACAATTCAATTTGGAGAGGTTCATCAACTCGTTGATAATTTAAAAGTTCTTGAATTACACTGTGGTTTAAATAAATCAAATACAGGAGAATAAATCAAGCCAATCTTCTCTTTCAACAAGACATTGCCGTTCGTATTATGATTGAGTTTGAACATTTTCAATGGCTCTGAACAATTCAATTTGGAGAGGTTCATCAACTTGTTGATAACTTAAAAGTTCTTGAAATACACTGTGGTTTGAATAAATCAAATATAGGAGAATAAATCAAGTCAATCTCGTCGTTCAGCAAAACATTACCTTTTTGTATTATGATTGAGTTTGAAAATTTCCAATGGCTCTAAACAATTCAATTTGGAGAGGTTCATCAACTCGTTGATAATTTAAAAGTTCTTGAATTACACTGTGGTTTAAATAAATCAAATACAGGAGAATAAATCAAGCCAATCTTCTCTTTCAACAAGACATTGCCGTTCGTATTATGATTGAGTTTGAACATTTCCAATGGCTCTGAACAATTCAATTTGGAGAGGTTCATCAACTTGTTGATAACTTAAAAGTTCTTGAAATACACTGTGGTTTGAATAAATCAAATATAGGAGAATAAATCAAGTCAATCTCGTCGTTCAGCAAAACATTACCTTTTTGTATTATGATTGAGTTTGAAAATTTCCAATGGCTCTAAACAATTCAATTTGGAGAGGTTCATCAACTCGTTGATAATTTAAAAGTTCTTGAATTACACTGTGGTTTAAATAAATCAAATACAGGAGAATAAATCAAGCCAATCTTCTCTTTCAACAAGACATTGCCGTTCGTATTATGATTGAGTTTGAACATTTCCAATGGCTCTGAACAATTCAATTTGGAGAGGTTCATCAACTTGTTGATAATTTAAAAGTTCTTGAAATACACTGTGGTTTGAATAAATCAAATATAGGAGAATAAATCAAGTCAATCTCGTCGTTCAACAAAACATTATCTTTTTGTATTATGATTGAGTTTGAAAATTTCCAATGGCTCTAAACAATTCAATTTGGAGAGGTTCATCAACTTGTTGATAATTTAAAAGTTCTTGAAATACACTGTGGTTTGAATAAATCAAATATAGGAGAATAAATCAAGTCAATCTCTTCTTTCAACAAGACATTACCGTTCGTATTATGATTGAGTTGGAAAATTTCCAATGACTCTAAACAATTAAATTTGGCTCATTTCGGCCATTTTTTTTTGTGCATAATTTTGTAATTATCTATTTGTCATCCTTCTAGAATTTTCAAAGGGGAGTAATTTTTAAAGAATTTTTAAACCCCTCAAATTGAGTTTATGAAATTGTTTCTCTTCCTCGCCTCATAATTGACTTATGAGGAATTTGTTTGTAAAAAATTGAACTGAAATTATATGAAAATACATTTTACAAAGCGAATTAATCGACTTAACGTTACATCCATGGCAAAACCCTGATGAGAATCGATGAAGTGACACAGAATATCTGATTATTTTGTGAAATGGTTCGTTCAACTGAAGATGTGATTGAAATATAGATTTACGGAAACAGCGGACGTTTCATAGTTATAATCATTTCCGAGCGGTGTATATGTGACATGTTTTCTAGTTAATTAATTTATTGACAGTTCATCACGGTGTCAGACAGTGATGGTGCTTCATCAGATACGACTCATTTTCCCCGAAATTGTCTCCTAATTGATCGCCAGTCGAGTCCGAACTACGATATTGGATACAGTTATTCGATTTCGATCAGATGTCTGGATGAATTAACACAATATTAAGTTGACGATTGGGATTTTTTAAGATCTTAAGGCGACAATGAACGCTCTGCTAGACTGAAACAGAAAAAAGAACATTGGAGCCAATATTGTCCGATGAGAATTCTATAATTCACTATTGGATATATTGAATGTAGAGTTCGCGTCGGGAAATACATATAACCAGCACCCTTGGAAAGTTGTTTGATAATTTTTCAAATTATTGAGCAATTTTTCTTGTTCAATTATGTAGTGATTTAGGAACTCATGAATGCTCAATATATATAATTCGTAAAACACGTGGCTACTTTATTTTCTATAAATTTGTTTTATTTCGAATAAGTAACTGGATTATATTACAAAACTTTAGCAATGAGAAAATAATTTGAAGTAATGTACAAGAATGCAATTTAGAAAAATGGAGTTTTCTATAACATAGCGTGTCAGTTATTGTGAGTTTGGCGTTACTATACACAAAATAAAATCGAGTATTTGAAAACTTTATGGCGGGAGGTACAAATCTCGAAATAAAAACTCATTTCCCTTGAATAAATTACATTACATGAACTTTTGTTTCAATATCCATGCAAATGTCGCAAGTATTATTTTTGTCTGTCCATATATCTCCAGCATATATGCAACATGGATAAATATGAAAAATGTAATTTAGATTAGGGTGCGGGATTAATTGCATATTTTGCTTTGAACAAATATTGAATAACTTTGAATACATCTGAAATGGAATTTTCACATAATACTCTAGGGTGGAAAAAGAGAAAAAGATTCCATTATCACAGAACTCCAATGAAGTTAGTTTATTTCCTCGAAAAATATGGAACCATTCACTCTCGGAATTTCGTAATTAATATATATATATATATATATATATATATATTTATATATATATATATATTTATATATATATTTATATATATAACTATATATATAAATATATATATATATATATATAATATATAATATATTATATATATATATATATATATATATATATATATATATATATATATATATATATATATATAAATATAAATTATATATATATATATATATATATATATATATATATATATATATATATATATATATATATATATATAGCGGGTGTCCACGGAAGGAGGCTCGCCCCTATAACTTTTTTGTTTTGAAGACAATGAAATGAAATTTACAGGATCTGTTTAATGCATAAAACTGCATTTTTTGACAAGTAACTCAACTTCATGCAACTTCCGGTTTCACCGGAAGTGACATAAACTTTCGATTTTTAAATGGGACACCTGGTATATTTTCAGTTTTTTGTCTCCATATGACATTCAGAATACAACCATGTATCATTTACTTCTTTTTCTAACCGTTGTTCAATTTTTTTTTCGAAATAAATTTTTATTCTAGAGGGCTATAGATGCGTTCAAATAAATAATTTAGGTCCTAAAATGGCTCTGTTTGCCATCCAGGGACGTAGATTTATGGGCGAAGCTTTGGACTTATTTTGTTTCAGTTGTGTTGGTCACAGGCTACTCGATGATTTCAAATGTTATTTTAATCTCAATAAGATTATTCATTTAAGGAAAGTTCTAAGGTTATGGGATTTCTGGTTTTTATCGAAAGTTTTCTTTCCACCTAATACCTAGAGTACGGTATCAAATTGATCGTAATAAAATTATCTTTTTTTTCAACCCGACGAGCCACCATGTTGCCATTTGAAAAAAAATAGTAATAAAAGTTTTAAAATTAAACTTCACATAGCTAGAACATTTTGATCGAAAACAGTGAAATGCAGTTTTATGCATCAAACAGATCCTCTAAATTTCATTTCATTATCTCCGAAAACAAAAAAGTTATAGGGGCGAGCAACCTTCCGTGGACAGCCGGTATATATATATATATATATATATATATATATATATATATATATATATATATATATATATATATATTATATATATATATATATATATATATATATATATATATATATATATATATTTATATATATATATATATATATAATATATATATATATATATATATATATATATATATATATATATATAGAAAACAGAATTCTTCATGTTAACGATACACGTTCGTGGCAATAAAATGAAGTGAACTAAGACATTTATTTGAAACTAATCAAACAAACCTCCTAGCGGAGCTGGTTATACGAGTTCACGAAACATCGAAATGCCTCCATATACCTTAGGATGGTGTATGTTAGAAACATTAAGTTGTTTATCACAATCAATGGAAATGATAGACAGTCTGTTTCGCCCTTATTTGGGGCTCATCAGTATCATCTATCCATCGAAAGTGATAACCAACCAAATATTTCTAACGGCGTTATATTTTCCTTCCAGTGACTATATGGCATATAAATATGACACAGCGCCACCAGTCGGAAACAAATGAACCACATCCCACAGATAGAAGAAAACATTTCGGCAACGAGAACTCGTACGTCCTGACACCCGAAGGTGGTTACTATAATCGCTAAGCAAGAGTAAAGTTGATACATCCATTCGATGTAATTCAACAATCACATGTGTCATATTTATATGCCATATAGTCACTGGAAGGAAAATATAACGCCGTTAGAAATATTTGGTTGGTTATCACTTTCGATGGATAGATGATACTGATGAGCCCCAAATAAGGGCGAAACAGACTGTCTATCATTTCCATTGATTGTGATAAACAACTTAATGTTTCTAACATACACCATCCTAAGGTATATGGAGGCATTTCGATGTTTCGTGAACTCGTATAACCAGCTCCGCTAGGAGGTTTGTTTGATTAGTTTCAAATAAATGTCCTAGTTCACTTCATTTTATTGCCACGAACGTGTATCGTTAACACGAAGAATTCTGTTTTCTATTCATTGCTACCTGTAAAAGGGATAAAATTTGGAGCGCTTGTTACTTGCGGCGTGTGATTGTTGAATTACATCGAATGGATGTATCAACTTTACTCTTGCTTAGCGATTATAGTAACCACCTTCGGGTGTCAGGACGTACGAGTTCTCGTTGCCGAAATGTTTTCTTCTATCTGTGGGATGTGGTTCATTTGTTTCCGACTGGTGGCGCTGTGTCATATTTATATGCCATATAGTCACTGGAAGGAAAATATAACGCCGTTTGGTTATCACTTTCGATGGATAGATGATACTGATGAGCCCCAAATAAGGGCGAAACAGACTGGCTATCATTTCCATTGATTGTGATAAACAACTTAATGTTTCTAACATACACCATTCTAAGGTATATGGAGGCATTTCGATGTTTCGTGTTCTCTTATAACTAGCTCCGCTAAGAGGTTTGTTTGATTAGTTTCAAATAAATGTTTTAGTTCAATTCATTTTATATATATATATATATATATATATATATATATATATATATATATATATATATATATATATATTATATATATATATATATATATATATATATATATATAAAATATATATATATATATAAAATATATATATATTTCATTTCATCACTTGTATAAATATTTAAGTTGCTGTAATTTTTCTGGTAATTTTTTTTTCATTTATTTATAATGAAGATTATAAAATTCATTTTGCGATAGGTATATTAATATATTATTATTTCAATTTGTTTATATTCTATATTGTAAAACGTTGTCTGATATGTAATTCTTGATGATAAAATAAGTAGCGTTATTACCTAAAGTTGTATACAATTTTATACACAGTATAGATAACGACAAATCATAGTAACCCTCTCAGAACTCAAAAACTGATGATGAATTATGATATTTGAGATGTCTATTTATCGAAATGTAGAAGGGAATACCTACAGAAAACAAATGGAAACCGTCTGATGTTGGCATAAAATAAGTCACAGAAGAACATAACAAATACTCGAGGTTTGATAAAACAAACAATGAGAATAATCCTGTTTACGTTTGATTTCTCATTTCGGTCAATTTCGTAGGTTATGTTTGAGGTTTTTATTTCCAACGACGACAAACAATAAAAATATTTTGAGAGAGTGGATCTTTCTGATAATACAGTTCGAGAAGCGTGCTCTGTGGATGATTTTACCAAGTTTTCTGTGACGGAAAAGACGAGAGGTGACATGGGACACCCGCAGGGCTTCCGCTATTTGTTATGTATTATACACCAGGCGCGTTAAAATAAATTAACAACGTTCGAAAATATTTAAATGAAAAAAGGTGAAGAAAAAAGATTGCATATAATTTTATGAAACAAACGTATTATTAATTATTATACAAATATTAACTAATTATGAAGTCAATAAGTACATTCAATCTTAGCAATTATTGTTTTGTGGTGAATTAATACATATGTTTACGGTTTAAGTGTTTGTGTCTAAAAAAAATTGCATATATAGCGGTATTGTACCTTTTTGTAGATTTTGCTAGATCATTGATAATTCTTAAATAATATTCATCCAAAATAAATTATATTATTATTGAAACACATTTTTGATTTCAACAGTTATTATATTTGACTCTATGTCGCGGCGTTTCACTACACGGTGGCTTCTTCAGATAGAATGAAATACTTAATTCTTGGTATCTCAGTTTTACATAAAAATTTTAGTACCTAGAGGAAAACGATTATAACAACAAATTAAATTAGGGTGGAGGGTAGGTTATCCTTTTAGGTAACTTGCTCAAACTAAATCAGGTATAAAATATATTCAGGAGTGGAGAATGATTTAAGTCAATTTGTTCGATCAGTAATATATCAAAATTCTTATACTTCTTGATTTCCAGGGCTTTCCAAAAGTTTAATTTCAATCCTCTTCTGTCTCTATGTGAAATATTGAAATCTTTATCGAATTAGTGATACTCATCTAACAAATGATTGGAATAATTAGATTCTCTTTTATTTATTACGAAGCAGCACTGATTTTCTTTAATTCTTTTTCCGAAATTTCTATGTGTTCTACCTATATACATTTGGTTACAATCAACACATGATAATTTATAGACACCCGATTTTGAGAGTTTACCCGTTTTTGATTTATTGTTGTTTATAAATTGGCCTAAATAATTGTTCGTACGGTTCTATTTATAATATTGACAATTTATTTTATATATATTCAATTATTGAAAAATTTAAATGAAAAATACACTGCTATTATACTCATAACTTTGGATTTATATATAGTACCTTATTAAAATACAAAAACGATGGTAGGTACGTGCCTGACTCATCGCTATTCTCAACTTCTACTGAATCACTTTCACAATTCATTCTTCATTCATAAAATAACTACAATAATTATATATGAATACAACTGATGCGCATGTCTAGAAACGCTGTCGTGTCAGTCGTATCGGACACTGTTTTAAGCCTATCTTTCATTCGCCAAGTGTCTGGTGTCTGTCGTGCGATAAGGAATTCTGTTCCAGTGAATATTTTGCCGTGCATTTGAGTAATCCAGTAGTGAAATTTTTCCTTCGTTGCCGTTTGGATCATTTGACATTGTTTGATGTATTTATAAACTATGTTCTGTATATGTGAGATTGTTCTCGTTTCTGTTGTAAGGTGAAACGAACACGTCTGTGCATTTCCAGAGATAACTATTTCGCTCTTCGGTATTCAAAGTCTATTTTCATTGAAGTTATTCAAATGCAAATTAGTTCCCAAGTATGATTCATTCAGGCCAGAACAGACGAACATATAGGTACTAGAGACTGGGTGAGATGCAAATGACTTATGCTGTTTGTCTATCATTTGTCAATGAATGTCGATTTACCGATGTATTATTAGGCCTATTTGGATAATGATTGGCCAAGATTGCATCGCCGATGCTATTCATAATCAAGCTACATTATTCGACAAATAGGTCAATATATTAGAGTGAATATCACGGTATGAATAATATGTCAGAGTGACCTAATTTGGCTTTGTCCAAAAACCAAAAATACATATAGGGTAAGTCAGGGTGAGATGGCCAGTAAAGTATATTTTTGAGCATATGTAGAGAATGATATTGGCTAACTGATTCATTTTATGGCAAACTTTTCATTACAGTTTAAACTAATGTTTTACTAAGGGCATTACCGAATATCGTTACATCAATGAGCTTTACACCATTTTTTTTAAACATGTAATCTGGCCATCACTCCCGGATGTGCCGGGTGAGATGGCCACTAATGATTTTTAGAGACGGTAGAGGTGGCCACCCCTTTTTTTCTCCAAAAAAACATTTTATTTCGACGAATTAATACAATTTGCATGCATAAAATATTTTTTCTAATTTTGACATATAAAGTGACACTTTTCAAAACTCATCGACGTTTTGAAACGTCTTACTTTTCGCAACTGGTTACGAAAAGTAAAATATTTCGCAACTGTTGATGAAAAGTAAATTTCGCCATTAATTGTGAAAAATACAGAATCTTTGTAAGACTAAACTACTAGAACTATGACTTTTCAGGCTGGTAACCTTCAGAATGTCGTTTCAAAAAGGCCAGTAAATGTGTATACTTCTTGATGTCAATATTTCTCTTCAAGCACAATTCGGTTCTTAACATCGAATATAAGCTCCACAAGGTTGAATTCTTCATTCCCTTTTTTTCTTGAAAATACGCTGGCAAAACTTTTTCATTCAAATTAGTAATCCTTTTTCGTTCACACCATAAACAAAATTTCGCATAGGACAAATCATACTTGCTCCTCGACTTCTTAGGAATAATTGTAGATAGCGCAGATTGAGCCGCTTCCTCGATTTCGCTCGGTACGTCGTTCTCTGAATCGGACATTGCAATATATATTCTTCTACTTTAAAACAAATTCAAGGAATTATTTACGAAAAGAAAAGCGATTATTATTTTCACTTTTTTGACAATGAAATTCATAGACAAACACTATCGAAATTACGAAATATGACACTAACGATACTTCCATAGCAACGAAGTGAAAAATAAATATCTCCGAATTCTCTAGACGAGGTACGCTTGTAGGGACGTTTTGATACTTTTAATTTAAATTCAAATAGTCACATCCTATTCAAAATTAGAAAAAATATTGTGTGAAACACGTTGGGAAACATTATTTTTCGTAACTCGCGTTCTTTTGCGCCACTCGCTCCGCTCGTTGCGCAGAAATACGCTCATTACGAAAAATAATGCTTTTCCCAACTGGTTGCACAAATAACTATTATTTAAACAAAAAACAAACATTTCACAACTCATTTCATAAAATAAAATAAACATTTCAAGAACAAAGCGAGAACAAAAACATTCTTCTTTGGCAAACTTTAGAGTCAAAAATAAGCAGGTAAAAAGAACACTCTTAGGAACATAAGGTACCTATGGTTAGTTCGCATTTTTCCGTCCACATCTCATGCACATATTTGCAAAGCCTGTGCACTGCTCGTGGAACCATCTCTAGCACCTGACACATTGTATCCAGTCATCTTTTCGTTGTGTTTTAAAATAGTCTTCTAGAGAACCAACACACTCATTTTCGTCGAAATTTTCTTCCTCGTCCTCACTGTCCAGATTTATGTTCTCATTTGCTTCCGACTCTGAACTTGAATCAGCTGCTTTTTTATTTCTAGAAACTTTCTTTGGTTGCTTCCGTTTTCTGTCCTTTTTTCTTTCTTCAGCTTGTCTTTTCTCAACAGTTTTCTCTAAGCTCTTTTCAATATTTTCACGAGAATATGTTTTACGTGTATAATCCGTAGGCATTTCAACTGTAAGAGAAAAAAACAGTTATTGAAATATGGCCATCTCTACCCGTATTATGATGGCCATCTCTCCCAAGTGTACGGGATAGATGGCCACCTCCAAACCGGCACTTGAATTGTCAACAAAGTTTTCAATTTTAGGTTAGGAATGAAGATTCATCATTTCTCAACCCTTTTGGTACAAAACGCTAACTTAAAGTACATATTACAAAAAAATACAGTACGAATTACAGAAGTCAACATATTTGTGGCCATGCGTTATTTTTATTTCGTTAAAAAACTCACCTGCTTGAGTAAACTAGGAGCGGCGTTGTGTATCGGATGGGAGCTCTGGAGCAACTGGACGCTTGTACGATCGCACACAGAGTTAAACACGCAAACCACAGAGTGCCGAGCGTTGGCCATCTCACCCTGACTTACCCTATATATATATATATATATTATATATATATATATATATATATAATATATATATATTATATATATATATATATAAATATATATATACATAAATATATATTATTTATTCGAATTTTTGTTGCCTGTGAACTATTTCTAATCTCTGTATAATTGATAATTATAAGCAATAACAGGCTTGTTGAATCTCAAAAAACTTGATTTTATTAAAAAGTTGACGTTTCGCCACGACATTCGTGGCCTTATCAAAACTTTTGAAAAAATTTGAATAGTTAAAAAAGACTACTATGTTTCACTAAAATTTTTCGGCTGTGGCCGTTCTTTGTTATTTATTACGTGCTATTCAGTCCAATATAAACATTCAAATCTGTTATTATTAGATGGTAAGGAAAACCACAGAAACCTTTACCCACGTAATGTTCGAAATAGGTTCAAATTATTTTGATTTTGAAAAGTCAAAGAATAGGGTACTATTTATCTTTATTTCAAATTTTTTTTATTACGGCTGTGGCCGTCTTCAGTTATTAATAACGTGCTATTCAGTCCAATATCAATAGAAAGGTCTGTTGATATTAGATGGGAAGGGAACCACAGAAACCTTCACCCACGTAATGTACAAAATAAGTTTAAAATATTTGATTGTTGTCTTTCAAAAGACATTACTTGTAATTTTGGAGATCACATGTTCTGAACTATACTTTCCTTTTAGAAAAATTGGAAATTCTAGATGTTTAGATTTTGTCTGAGAAGATGAGTTGTTATGGTTAGAGTTTGTTTGTTGAATTATTTTGTTTTGATTTATATTGTTTCTTAGAAAAATTAAAGAATTAAATCTGTGTATATTGAACTCAAATGTTTGATATCTGTTCTATCATTTACGACTTTATTTAAATTTTTTCGAATATGTAACATCTCTGAAATTCCTCTGTGTTTTTGAGATTCAACAAGCCTGTTATTGCTAATAATTATCAAGAGATTATAAATATATATATTATATATAATATATATATATATATATATATACATATATATATATATATATATATAATATATATATATATATATAAAAATATTTATATATATATATATATATATATATATATATATATATATATATATATATATATATATATATATATATATATATATATATATATATAATTAATAAAGTATAAACTTTAAAATAAAAACACTTGGCTTATGTTTCACAATATAAAAAATAATTTGATACTGTATTTAGCAGTAACGAAAAGTCGACATGTTTCGAGTTATGAACTCATTATCAAGACTGATAATGAGTTCATAACTCG
This sequence comes from Cynegetis impunctata, assembly GCA_030704885.1. Taxonomy (NCBI): domain Eukaryota; kingdom Metazoa; phylum Arthropoda; class Insecta; order Coleoptera; family Coccinellidae; genus Cynegetis; species Cynegetis impunctata. The sequence goes on from JARQZK010000001.1 coordinate 2,566,747, forward strand.
AAACGTGTCGACTTTTCGTTACTGCTAAATACAGTATCTAATTATTTCTTATATTGTGAAACATAAGCCAAGTGTTTTTATTTTAAAGTTTATACTTTATTCTTTATGATGTTTCACCAAGTGATGTGCGTGAATTCAATCTCAGGTATAAGTATATATATATATATATATATATTTATAAATATATTTATTATAAATATATATATATATATATATTAATTATATATTTATATATATATATATATATATATATATATATATATATATATATATATATATATATATATATCAGGGGCGGCTAGTCAAAGGAGGCTAAGGAGGCTAAGCCTCCCCAATAATATTCCGTGTATCACTAATATATTATATTGAATAGTCAGCATTCAGCATATTCATATTAATCAAAATCATATTATTTTATGCACCTACCTTACTTTCAACCTACATTATATAATATAATTTATTAATTAAGATAGAAGGTATTTACATGTACTGCATTTAATTCATTTCAAGATTTGAGGCAACGCTGCGGAGGCTTAGAAAGGTATATTCTCAACGTTCATTATGCCTGCCACAGAAAAGCAAACAACGATGCAAATACTCCCAATGAATACTTCATTGCAATAGAAAAGCAAAACACATGTAAATGGCAACACCGATAGGAACCCAGTCTCATACAATGTCGACCAATCACAACTATAGAATTTCGCGTGACATCGAGTGAATTCGTTGGAAAGCATTAATTGAATCGTAGTGTTATCGTAGTTACTAATGGCCGAAAACAGCAGCGTGTTTTCGGGGGTCAAGTAAAAATAAAGTTCTCTGATTTGAAAGAACTGCATTTCTTCGACTTACTCAATAAAAATTTGTTAACAGGATTTTCGGCTAATTTTCCAGATAACCTTATGGAAAATTTATGTCAAAAATGCACTTTTTTTGATAAGGTGGCCATAAAAAGTGAACTGTGTGTTGTTTATAATGACAATGATATTTTGGATCAAAATGAAAATCATGTGAGGACTATTAAATACCTTTTTGATAATGATTTGAATCAAAATTTACCCCAAGTTTATAAACTCTTATGTTAATTGTTTTTATCCCGGTGGCATCAGCATCCGTAGAGCACTCGTTTTCCACTCTTAAGAGAATTAAAACTTATTTACGAAATTCAATGAGCCACGATCGTTTGAAAAATATCAGTTTGTTGCCTATTGAAAAGGAATTGGTAAAACTGTTGTCGAAAGACAAAAAATTTTATGAGGATATTATAGATCATTTTGCTAACGTTAAAGATCGCAGAATCCCGCTAATCTTCAAAAATATATAATAACTTTTATTTGCTCTCACCAGCTGTTAACAAATTCGTTGAGTAGGTAGGTAGGTACCTATTTTGTGAAAGAAAAAAAAATTTGATGAATAGATGAATTGACTAATTGGCTGAGAAGAGTTTTTGTGAATATTGTAAATAGGAGTTGTAGGTCTCAAGTAGACACTCGAAAGTGAAAACAAATTAATAGCTTAGGGTGCTTGTTTTACTTTGATTTTCTTTAAATTATAAGGCGGTTGACCTTGAAATCCTAAAAATTTTCGCCTATGGTGTATTTTTTAACACCTCTTGTAGCCTCCTCAAACCAAAACCTCAGGAGCCGCCACTGATATATATATATATATATATATATATATATATATATATATATATATATATATATATATATATATATATATATATATATATGAATAGTCTCTGCTGACTAGTTAGGATACAAAATAGGAAAAAGTTTATTTAGGTATAGCAATAAGCAAAAAAGTGTACTCTTTTAACACTATACTTTCGATATTTTGAGAATTGTTACTGTCATCTTCAGTAAAGCAGAACAATATCACAGAATAGTATACAACGACCAACAAGTAACAACAGTTACTGTGCCTTTGAGAATGATTGCAATACATGTGATGATCGAGATACAACATTATCGATTTAGATATAACATTATTGATAAAGAACAAAAAAGTGATGATCATCAATTCACATATTTCTTCAAGAAGTCAACAAATATAAACCACAATACAGTTACATTCAGGAAAACATTATTGAAAAAAACCAACCAAAAATTAAAAACGAAAAAATCTACTACGTCGTTACCTTATTTGAAAAGACGCGACTAGCCATCTTGATTAAACATTGAACATAGACAGCGATCAAGAAAAATCTACTATGAAATAGATAAAATCACATGACGTTATTTGATAAATATATTAAAATAATGGTTCAGATGCTATATTCAGCATCTGAAGAAGGTGAAATTTCACCGAAACGTGCGTCATACGTATTTTTCTAATAAACGTGGGAATTGTTTTTACTAACCATTGTTTTGAAATGAATCAACATGATGCGAACAACAGAACCGTATCGAAATTGGAATACATAAAAAAAACTTTAGTCACTGATAAAAACTAATAGAATGAATCCACAGTAAATAAACGCACTCAGCTCAGATTGGACCACATTAAGTCATTCGCTTTTTTATGGAAAACAGAACAATGGATTCACCGATTTCCAAATTGGAGCTACTCAATGGTAATTTTTTTTTTTTAAAAGAGGTGGGACGTGTGCCCTCTCACACCGCCCGACCCCCGTACAATTTGGCTTCGTGATCTATGTACATTAGCCATCAAATTACTAAATGAGGGGAACCACTGAAAACTCAGAATGCACACAAACACCCAGGAATACGGTGGGAATCGAACCCACCAACTCCGTCCACGAAGACGGCATAGCGCTACCTATAACCTCTCCGCCACGGAGCCTCCCTAATGGTAATGTTTACAGAGAAACGATATTTGAGAAACATTCTATATGAATTTTTTTTTATCTTTGCAATAAAAGACGTTTCAGAGAAACAAAAAAGCTTCATTCAACGAGTGTTGATGTTTTATCGGAAAATTTGAAAATTCGTTACTTACTCAGAACATTTAATTTTTTCAAGTATTAGATAATTTTATTTTTATTTCAAAGGAGCTACAAAATAAAATGTTCACAGTTTACAATTTATGTTAATTCACTTCTTTCAAACAATTAAAGGTTAAGATTATTAAGACATTGAAATATCTCTTATTTTAGAATAATTTCGTTCTCTGAAACATGAAGAATATCACAAATTTGGTGACGAAACGTTGTCGTCCTAAATCGAATCTATTTCTTGCAAAATAACGATGTAATTCGAAAACAAAATTAACATAAAATGTATCCATGACTA
>JARQZK010000001.1:2577500-2655000 GCA_030704885.1 Cynegetis impunctata
CTCATTAATTCTCGAAACTGTAGTGAAAGTGACTTGGGATTTTCCCTATATCCTACCATCAATAAGCTGCCATTCAAAGTCACCGAAGTCGCCTCTCCATCCTATATACACCACTACTCAGTTACAAGCAAGTGTTTACTTTGCATAAAATAACAGTTTGACTAGTTCTCCCTTTGTTGTATGTTGTGAATGCGACGTTCAACATTGGCTAGAGCTGGCCGTCAACAGCATTGTACAAACTGCTTCCAGCATTTAATATCAGTTGAGTATTTTTCCGATGTGGCTTTTCGTCTCCCCAATTAAAAGATAACTAATTTTTCCTTAGCCGTATATCACTTTGCAATAAACTAAGTGGCAAACTTGGAGTGTTTATTGTTATAAAGTTTGTGAGTTTAGTTGCTTCATGCGAATGTTTATTCTGGTGTTTACTCCAATTATGTAATGAAAACGCGAACTCCCTGCTGTGTAAATTCGGTGTTTTATCGGGGCTTCCGCGCTCTGAAAGTGTATGAAATAAGAACTGAAAATATATTACGACATTCATTACGACATTCATACAGTGCCGGATTAGCCACGTAGCAAGAGTAGCAAATGCTACGGGCCCTGCGAATTAGAGGGCCCAGCGCTCCAATGCCTGTCATACCCAAAAAAAAAATTCAGGTAAGCGTAAAATATCGCGAAGCGTATAGGCTATGCTTCACTCCCACCTGAAAATCTAAAAATCGATTTCGTCACGTTATATCGTAGGTATAGGTTGTATAATACCTACCACGAGCAACGTTGCTATCAAAATCTACAACAATAATTTGAAGTTGTACCACACTGCAAAACTAACAGCGGAATTCCCTGATATTGTCATCGATCATGCTAGTCGTAAAACCCGAACAAATGAAATAGGATTCTATTGACTATCAAACTATTAGAAATTGATGTACATTTATATTTGGCACAACGTAAAAAACTGTTAAAAGCTCTCTAGATGTGAGCCAACCTTGAGGAAAATTGTTTTGAGTTCGAGTCTTTCGAGTTGTTCGAGTCTTTGAATAAGCTTCGAGTAGGTACTGTTTTTTGCTGATGTAACGTTCGCTATAAGCAACTCATTCAACAATGTTTTTTTTGAAATATAATAGAAGAGTTAATTGCATCAAGCATACTGGATCAAATTATTAGCGAAATAAAAAGATGCAAATACTACTCAGTTTCATTGGATGCTACTCCAGATATATCGCATGTAGACCAACTGACTCTGATAGTGTGCTATGTTCTGCCATCTGGACCAGTAGAACGATTTGTTAAGTTCTTGGACATAAAAGGTCATACTGCTGAACAACTCGCTCAAAGTTCACTAGATTTCTTGATCGACAATGGCATTAATATCAAAAATTGTCGTGGGAAAAGCTACGATAATGCCAGCAACATGATTGGAAATACAACGGCTTACAAGCCCGAATTAATGAAATGAATAAGTACGCAGAATACATTCCCTGTCTTGCACATTCATTAAATTTGGTTGCTAAGTGCGCTGCAGACTGCTGTACAGAAGCACTACTATTATTCGATTTCGTTAAAAACCTCTATACATTTTTTTCCGCTTCTACCTATCGATGGGGTAGTCTTACTAACGCATTCAAATGTTCTACTATAAAAATTCCGATTTTTAAGAGATTATCAGACACTAGGTGGCAGCTCAAGCTGACGAACTTCTAGGAAGGCACTTTTATGCGGTTTTATCACTTTTAAGCAAGTTTTGGAAGATATTTCCAATAACGTGGATCAGAAGGAAGAGTGTCGTAATAAAGCTTGACCATAATTTGTGAAAGTAATAAAAAAAATATAGGGAGTTTATTTCAAAAACTGGTATCATTAAACGCACACAGATATACGTGTTTCTACATAGCCGCTCCGGATTGTCGGTTTTATTCTCTTATCTGAGTTTAATACCAGAAACTTGAGAACCTTAAGCAAACCAAGGGCCGCATTTGGTACGAGCCCCGCGCTGGCTCAATGTTCCAGCTAGTTAGCTCATGGATATAATCTAAAAATAGTATATTATTATTATTCAACGGACAATAATAGATATTAATCCCAAGGGTCAAATTTACGACACTCGCCTACGGCTCGTGTGGATAACAGCCATTATGTGTGAGAAGAATACCACGTCTGTTAGATATTCATCAAAATACTTCATTAGGTCTAATATTTATGGAAAATTATTAGGACAGTTTCTTATACGTTACACTCTAGACACTTGATGCGCATGAATGCTAGGCCTGAAAATGAGTAACAGTATTGTAAGAGTAACACTAACTATGGCACGCTACACTCCAGATACTTCGTGAATTAAAGCTTCAACTGAAATTGTGAGACAATAAGTTATAGTAACACTCTCAAGAGCAACCGTATTTATATTTGCGTATTGATATATGTTTTGAAAGACAATCCTTTCAGCTCGTGCAGCATGTCAGTTTCAGAAATGGTTGTATTCAAGTTTTTAATTAAAAACTATTAATTCAATATTTGTTTTTTCAAAAATACAAATATTCCTGACATTTTTATATGGTTGTTCGAATCGGTTATTCAATATACATAACGCACGATTTTGATGTAGAGAATTGATTGTAATTTTTACAAATAATCTACTGTATTTGTAAATGAGAATCATGAATAATTAATTGAACAAAACAAATTTTTTAATATATATATATATATATATATATATATATATATATATATATATATATATGTATATATAATACATAACTTCCTGACATGAAATGTCTACTCTGCAACTTTTATGTATTGGGGAACAATTAGAAATTTGTTTATTCACTCCGAGTCAAATAAGTTGCACTGATGAGATCTAATAAGATCGAAACAGCTGTATGCAGATTTTGGGTCTTGACGATTTCTATCATTCCATGTTGGATTGTTAATGTAGAATTTCCGTCAGGGAATTCATATAACCAGCTCCCATGGAAAGTTTTTTGAATTATTGAAGAATTTTCCTTGTTCGCTTTATGTATTGTAAGTTGAATATTTCTGAATGATGCTATGTAATAATGAAACTGTGAATGTGAATATTTTGTCTTGGGGCTCCGTGCTATGAGAAGTCATCTATTAAAGATGGTTTCAGGATCGAAATAACTCATAACTTAATTTTTCCTGAAATATGACAAACCATAATTCAAATATTCAGAGAATTCGAAATATACCGTGTAGGAAACTCCTTGTACATAAATTAGAAGTTCTAATTGAACTAGGTCGATATCAAACACTGCAGTAATCTGAAGTGAAGTTAATAGGTTAATTGAAATTCCGAACTCGGCGTATTAAATATAGCTGAAAGCTTAGATCTTATGTGCGAATGGTTTGGGAAACTAACTTCGTCTGAGGAGCAGTCAGGCAGCTTTTCTGAATGATAATCTATGAAAGTTAAATTCATATCTCGTAGAGGAAACATTCTTGAGTTTGGATATGGCAAAGCCTCACTCGATTATACGATCATACCTACACCACAATTTTATATTTACGCTTCGCTCGACGTTTTCTCTTGAATTATCTTCATCGTTGAACCGTTGGGTTTTTTCTCGTTTCTCGATATTTATCATTTACTAAATGCGGGAAGAAGTATTGTATTTTTCACTTTTAACATAGTTCTCAAGGTTTTAGTGTCCATATTCGTTTTTCATACCTACACCACAATTTTATATTTACGCTTCACTCGATATTTTCTCTTTGAATTATCTTCAGCGTTAAACCGTAGGGTTTTCTTCTTGTTTCTCGATATTTATCATTTACTAAATACGCGAAAAAGTATAGCATTTTTTACTCTTTAACGCAGTTCTCAAGGTTTTAGTGTCCATGTTCGTTTTTCATACCTACACCACAATTTTATATTTACGCTTCACTCGAAATTTTCTCTTTGAATTATCTTCAGCGTTAAACCGTAGGGTTTTCTTCTTGTTTCTCGATATTTATCATTTACTAAATGCGCGAAAAAGCATAGCATTTTTTACTCTTTAACGCAGTTCTCAAGGTTTTAGTGTCCATATTCGTTTTTCATACCTACACCACAATTTTATATTTACGCTTCACTCGATATTTTCTCTTTGAATTATCTTCAGCGTTAAACCGTAGGGTTTTCTTCTTGTTTCTCGATATTTATCATTTACTAAATGCGCGAAAAGTATAGCATTTTCTACTCTTTAACTTAGTTCTTAAGGTTTTAGTATCCATATTCGTTTTTCATACCTACACCACAATTTTATACTTACGCATCGCTCGACATTTTCTCTTTGAATAATCTTCTTCGTTGAATCTTATGGTGTTTTTTTCGTTTCTTGATATTTATCATTTACCAAATGCTCGAAGAAGTATTGTATCTTTATCTCTTTCACATAGTTGTTAGGGTTTTATTGTCCATATTAGTTTTCACATAATAAATATATTTTCATAACCTGTTTTGATCAGGAAATCTAATAAATTTTCTGAAATACTGAACATTTTCAGTTTATTGTTACCATGAGTTTGGTTGAAATTTGTTTTATATATTTATTGAAAATTCATCTCAATACCCTCTTTCATCTGAAATCATGCCTGTTGGATACATTATGACATCTATATTGAATTTGAATATATTTTCAAATTTAAATCAAATTCGTTCCACTATTATTGTATTAATTTATTTTTTAATCTTTTGTTCGTTTAAGGATATGCTAGGACATATATTTTCCTACTTGTAAGCATTTTTTAAAATACGAAAAATTAATTAACTCATTCATTCAATTATACAGGGTGCACCGGATCAAATTTTCTACCTGAATGTCTCGTATTGAAAATAATCAAAATATTGTTTTCTTTTTTAATTGAGAGGAACACTGATCTACATTATACTTGTTTTGTAGTTACCACCTCTTCGTTTATCTAAGAATGAACTTTGAATTAATACGTTTTATGAAAGCGTTTATAACACTGACTGAATTAGCAAAAAATTCAAAATTTCACAATTCGCTATTAGGAAAGGAAAATAAGGACTCACTTGTTCCTGGAAAATGTAGAGCCTATCTACGGAACATCGTCTTAAATTTTCAAAAAACTCTGGAGTTTACCCTGCGATATTCTTCCAAAATACGTTGTCTTAAGCCTCCAAGATTTACTGGTTGATTCTCAAAATTTTGGTGTTCGGTAGTCACAAATGCTATTTAATATAAGTATTTATATATAATATAAAATTTCACAATTCGCTTTTAGGAAAGGAAAATATGGACTCACTTGTTCCCGGAAAATGTAGAGCCTATCTACGAAACATCGTCTTAAATTTTCAAAAAACTCTGGAGTTTACCCTGCGACATTCTTCCAAATTACGTTGTCTTAAGCCTCCAAGATTTACTGGTTGATTCTCAAAATTTTGGTGTTCGGTAGTCACAAATGCTATTTAATATAAGTATTTATATATAATATAAAATTTCACAATTCGCTTTTAGGAAAGGAAAATATGGACTCACTTGTTCCCGGAAAATGTAGAGCCTATCTACGAAACATCGTCTTAAATTTTCAAAAAACTCTGGAGTTTACCCTGCGACATTCTTCCAAAATACGTTGTCTTAAGCCTCCAAGATTTACTGGTTGATTCTCAAAATTTTGGTGTTCGGTAGTCACAAATGCTATTTAATATAAGTATTTATAACAATTTTAAATTTAAAGATACAAAATTCGCAAACCTCATATTTTATTTCCTGAAAACGAATCGTAAGATTCTAATTCTTATTAGATTTCACCAGTTCAAAGTCAGTGCCATTCATAATTACAAATTTCATACCTTAATCTACAAAGAGGTAACAACTACATAACAAATAATAATTTGAATCAATATATTTTTTTTTGAAACTTCCTATTAAACGAAATATCATTCAGAAAGTTTCGCTTGGGGCAGTCTGGATAAATACAATTTTATCTAGGAAATTTGATTGATTTGGTTCTCAAGGTTGAAAAGTGTTGATTTCAATTCGTATTGCGATAAAAATCGAATAAAGGCTGATTGCTCCCTCGTTAATCCATTTTTCCGGACGTGAACTACTAAAATAAGATCGCTGAGAAGTTCCTACCATCGTATTATCTGAGTTTTCAAACACATGAATTAACGGGAAAAACTTCGGACATAAAATTCTGAGCGAAATGTCAATTTCATCAATTCTGAAAATAATATATAACTTAGATCCAGATAGCAAAACTTTTAATATACGGTCTATATATCAACCCGCACAGTTCCCATTATTGCAGATTGAGGATTTTTTAATATTCTTTTTCGTTTTCTGAATCACAATTCAGACTTTCAGTGAAACTTTCTCGAAAAAGGTAGACAGTAATATTCATTCAAAATATATGGGAGATGTTAACCCAAGTGCAGAAGGGAGGTTGTCAAAAATATCCCTTTGATACTCATTAAAATCATCCACTATGCATTTAAATAATTGTATTCTTCTACCTGACATACAAAAACAATCGCTATATATTATATATATATATATATTGGTAATAACTATGCAGGTAATTTTTTTTTACCACCACCTACAAAGATGAAAAAAGTTCCAATAATACCATAATATCAACAGCAGAAATAAATTATTTTTCAAAATTATAAGGTTCACAATCTACTATAAATTTGTAGATTTTTTTTTTAAACTAGTGAACTCTTCAATATTTTGGAGCTTTCTGGTAGTACATTTCATCCTATCCCGGCTCATTTTGCTACAAATTATGAATCAAATTGATAAGATATCTCTATTGATGGGAAGCAGACACAGACGCAGAATCAAGCTTAAGCTATCAACGTCGCTTGGTTACCGTGGCACCCAGAGCACTTCGACGCATGTTTTGTAGGACTTCGTACATATCGACCTTGGCGCATGCGCATGTCGTAATGCCTATCTAAAAAACGCTATAATTTTTTATTCTTCGTTGGTAAAAATTGGGAATTCAAATTCCCTGATGAAATCATATGTGTTTCATCGATATCCGTTGGAATTTTTAAAATCGGGCCAGTTACCAATATTTTGTCGTGAGACTATAACCCCTTTAGCTTCGCCTCGGGGTAAAAATGGGCACACACTGCGAGAAACACATTATAGCGAATTTTATTCTTTATACACACATTTTTAAGTAACAGCATTATATATATATATATATATATATATATATATATATATATATATATATATATATATATATATATATATATATATATATATATAACTGAGATTGAATTCTCGCACATCACTTGGTGAAACATCATAAAGAATAAAGTATAAACTTTAAAATAAAAACACTTGGCTTATGTTTCACAATATAAAAAATCTTTAGATACTGTACTTAGCAGTAATAAAAAGTCGACATGTTTCGAGCTATGAACTCATCAGTCTTGATAATGAGTTCATAGCTCGAAACATGTCGACTTTTTATTACTGCTAAGTACAGTATCTAAAGATTTTTTATATTGTGAAACATAAGCCAAGTGTTTTTATTTTAAAGTTTATACTTTATTATATATATATATATATATATATATATATATATATATATATATATATATATATTTACATATAGGATACTTTTCATAACTTGTATGAAAGTGGCTAAGAAATAATCACTAGAATATCCATCTTGTATTATTTTCATTTCTATAATTCACAAAGTAGATATTATGTTTATGGAAGAAAAACAATTGTGGGTGTATATATAAACCAAATTTTCCACACTGCCCATTATATACATATAAATGAATATATATATATATATATATATATATCATTAATTATATATTTATAAATATATATATATTATATATATATATATATATATATATATATATATATATATATATATATATATATATATATAATAGATATATATATATATATATATATATATATATATATATATATAGATATATATATAAATATATATAGATATTTGTACAGAACATTAATTTAGGAATACAGTGAAAGTGGTTTCTCTAGTTTTCTCATTCAACTGAACTTGGTTCTTCAATTTTTGTATATCCCAATTTCATAGGTTATCCCATTCGTTTGTTCCTATATAACATCAATTTCCGTAGCTCCTCTACTGTTTCACTGGCGTCGGCTAATTTCTTGCTCTAATTCTGAAAGATAATTGTATTTACGAGGGGGAATTTCAGAGTAATTACCATGGATACATAGGACGTAACATTTCACGTCAAGAAATATTCATTTTGATATTTCGTACTAAATCTGAATACTATAGTATCGACTTTGGTGTTTTATATTCTTCCATCAAAACTTATTTTTCGTATATATTATTCATGCGTGTCTTTATTTTATGTGCCAATGGTTATCGATTGGTTCTTTTCAGTATTTTTTCGATCGTATAAAACATCGATGTCTTTTTCGAAAAACTTCGAGTTTCTAATAGTTTTTCATAATTAAATTATTCATTTGGTTTTAATATGTGCATAGTTTTCAAAAATTACAGTGCTATTTATTCTTTGGATTGATTGCGCCGATACATAGTGTAAATTAATAAACATATTAAAAGAATGGTTAATAATAACAATTTACACAAATATTTAAAAAAAAACGCATGATGCACGTTTCGGTGGAACTTCACCTTCTTCAGATACTAATGGCAAACTAACTATGTTCCTCTGTTATATCGAGAAAAAAAAAGAGATGAAAATTTGTGTAGAAGGGGTAAATAGAGGGATGGTTACAAATAATCATTAGAATAGGAAAAACCAATTCTGAACTGCTAGTCAGGTAGTTCGGTAATTTTGAAAATATTGAGAAGGGGGCTTGAAGTATGATCGATTTGGCTATTCAATAGGAGACCGGAATGCTTGTATTTATTCATCTGTAATGATTCTAAAAAATTAAGTTTAATTCCCTTAATTTCAGCATTTAATATTTTAAAATCGAAATCGAATGTGTGATTTTCTTGGATTAAATGGTTTGCATAATGTGAATCCGACTTTTGATTAACAAATCTACGTTTGTGTTCTGAAATTCTAGTTTGAAAACTTCTGTATGTTCTACCAATGTAAAACTTATCACAATCACCACAATTAATTTTATAAACTCCTGATTTATTATCTTTATGAACTTTGAATTTATTATTTTTTATATGATTTCCTAAATTATTACCGGTACGATAAGCAATGTTAATGTTGTGCTTAGATAAGAGAGATTTAAGTTTTCTACTTGAATTTCCGATGAATGTGAGGGTGTTATATTTGATATTAGTTATAGTAAGGGGGTACACCTGGCTAATCTCATTTTTGAACAACTGTTTATTTGATAATTTGCGCGAAATGTTCAAGTATTTACTTTCGTCTGGTTATGAATGAAAGTTCAAAACTGAAGCAATTAAAGTCCTAATGAGTTGAATTTGAAAAATTCCTCGCTAATATATCGAGATACACAAACCTGATGAATAAATTTATTTCATAGTAAATGGATAAATTGAATTATTCCGTCACCTTAAGCATATTTTAGTCATATACTGTTTTTCTGTTCTGGAATGTTTTCAATGAGTGCTCCGAAGACATTCAACTCCATTTTCTTTATTGCGTGATAGTTATAAAGAAAGGTGAATAAGGAGAATGATAAATATTTCAAAGGATAAATAAACTGTTTTATTCATCAGCCGTTAAAGGAATGACTTTTCATGAAACGTTATTTCGAAATAATTGACTTAAAGCTAACAAAGGTTTCCTTTTTTCCTCGTGCTTTTGCCGAAAACACAATATGATTTCGGAAGTAATTCGTCATTGTAGGCCCAAAAGTTGGGATGGCAACCTTTTTTCACCGCCAAACGCAGTTTTCAACGTTTTTATTACGAAATTCAATTCGATGAAAAGTTAAGTCGCGCCCTTGAGCCCCGCCTTGCGAATTCCGTTTTGAGGATTAATTTTTTTTTGAGTGAGAAAAATTTCTCTGATGTTTGAGAATTATTCTCCATAATAAGAAAGTTTTCCTGAAACCACTCTTTTTCTATTCATAAAAATATAAAATACGGATATAAATATATATATATATATATATATATATATATATATTAACTATATATAATATATATATATATATATTATATATAGTATATATATATATGATATATATATATATATATATATATTAATATATATTTATATATAACTTTTTGATAATTATTAGCAATATCAGGCTTGGTGAATCTCAAAACACAGCACTAATAAAACATAAAAACAATGAGAATCATAGTCTCAACTTTGGTAGCACAAAAATTTTAGAAATAGAAAAAGATCAAAAAGAAAAAAAGAAAGAAAAATTATTGTCACCAAAGTTACAGTTAAAAGTTACATTTAGTCAATAAATTAAAAAACACTTGTTGTTGAAGTGTTTTTTAATTTATCGACTAAATGTAACTTTTAACTGTAACTTTGGTAACAATAATTTTTCTTTCTCTCCATTGTAGTCCTTGAAAAAGGCTGTGTGAAGCCGAAACGTTAGAATAAAGGAATAAATGATTAAATAGCGAAGACAAATGAATCTCCATTCTAGCTAAGCCACATTCCCAAGAAAAATTCAAAAATTATCACATATATATTTCTGGCTTAAGAATAAAGATTTTAATATATATATATATATATATATATATATATATATATATATATATATATATATATATATATATATATATATATATATATATATATATATATATATATATATATATATATATATATATATATATATATCAGGAGCGGCTTTTCGAAGGCGCCTAAGGAGGCTAAGCCTCCTCCTCAATAATATTCCGTGTATCACTAATATATTATATTGAATAGTCAGCATTCAGCATATTTATATTAATCAAAACCATATTATTTTATGCACCTACCTTCCTTTCAACCTACATTATATAATATAATTTATTAATTACGATAGAAGGTATTTACATTTACTGCATTTCATTCATTTCAAGATTTATGGCAACGCTGCAGAGGCTTAAAAAGGTATATTTTCAACGTTCATTATGCCTGCCACAGAAAAGCAAACAACGGTGCGAATACTGCGAATGAATACTTCATTGCAATAGAAAAGGAAAACACATGTAAATGGCAACACAGATGGAACCTAAGTCTCACACAATGTCGACCAATCACAACTATAGGCTTTCGGGTAAAATCGAGTAATTTGGATGGATTTTGGCGCGATTCTCATTTATGATAAAGCATTAATCGTATTCACTAGTGACTAGTCGTGGACGAAAACAGTTTTTTGGTTTTAAGTTATTTTGCCCGCGTATTGTTTTTAAACTGCGTTCGGTTACTGAAGTTAATTTTAAAAATTTCAATGGTGACTTAGTGGAATATTTGTTATCCCATAACTTTAGTGCACTAAGTTAAAACGATAAAGTTTTAATAAAAACATTGCGACCTACCCCGGAATTAAACAATTTGGTGCAGCGTACCAGAATCGCGGTTTTAATATCAGAAATTATGAGAGACATCCTTGGCTTAGCGGATCACAGGCTAAAAATAAATTATTTTGTTGGCAGTGTTTACTTTTTACTAGGGAAAATGTCTCTGTTTGGCACTGGCATATACGCAGGAATTATGGTAATTATCGATAATACAACAGACTGCCCCGATTTTCTTGAAATTTCGGATTATAGCTTATTTTGGCCTGAAAAAGCCGAATATGAAGTCAGATTTTGTCACTGGGTCATCTTTTTTTTCAAAAACTTGAGCTGACCTGACTTTTTCTAACCTTACTAACCTAACCTCCGAGTTCATAAAAGTATAAAATTCATGAAATAGATGAATTTTATTATCAAAAAGACAATGTTTTCATTATATCTATAAAAAAAATAGATGTCTATACCAAAGAATTTATTTAAATTTTTTTGTTTAGGTCTAAATGTATATTTTATTCTTTCATTTTGTTGTTATTTTATTAAGTTTTGTTTGACTTTTATGACAAGAATTTTATTTTAATCTATTTTTGGGAGGGGCCTAATTTATTTCTGGCAAGAAAAAAGTCTCATCTCCCCGTTGGTTCTTGCTGGGCAACAATTGATTAATTCCTCGAATAGGTACCTATTTAATATTTTAGGGTGCTTGTTTTACTTTGATTTTCTTCAAATTATAAGGCGGTTGACCTTGAAATCCTAAAAATTTTCGCCTATGGTGTATTTTTTAACACCTCTTGTAGCCTCCTCAAACCAAAACCTCACGAGCCGCCACTGATATATATAAAATCTTTTGATAATTATTAGCAATAACAGGCTTGTTGAATCTTAAAAAACTCGATTTTATTGAAAAGTTGACGTTTCGCCACGACATTCATGGCTTTATCAAAACTTTTGAGAAAAAATTGAAATTTCTTTGACATTTATTGATTTGAAAAATTTCTATAAAAATAGACTACTGTTTCACTAAAAATTTTTTCGGCTGTGGCCGTACTTTGTTATTTATTACGTTGCTATTCAGTCCAATATTAACATTCAAATTTGTTATTATTAGATGGTAAGGGAAACCACAGAGACCTTTACCCACGTAATGTTCGAAATCGGTCCAAATTATTTTGATTTTGAAGAGTCAAAGAATAATAATATAGGGTACTATTTATCTTTTCTTCAAAAATTTCCTCATTGCGGCTGTGGCCGTCTTCAGTTATTAATTACGTGCTATTCAGTCCAATATCAACAGACAGGTCCGTTGATATTAGATGGGAAGGGAACCACAGAAACCTTCACCCACGTAATGTACAAATAGGTTTTAATATTTGATTGTTGTCTTTAAAAAGACATTACTTGTGATTTTGGAGATCACATGTTCAAAACTATATTTTCTTTCCAGAAAAATTGAAAATTCTAGATGTTTAGATTTTGTCTAAGAAGATGAGTTGTTGTGGTTAGAATTTGTTTGTTGAATTAAATCTGCGTATGTTGAACTCAAATGTTTGATATCTGTTCTATCATTTACGACATTATTCAAATTTTTTTGAATATGTACCATTTCTACAATTTCTCTGCGTTTTTGATCTTTTTCTATTTCTAAAATTTTTGAGCTATCAAAGTTGAAAAGTATGATTCTCATTGCTAATATGTATTATTAGTGCTGTGGTTTGTGTTCTGGCATATTTGTATGCTTTTAACCTTTCTTCTAAATTTTGAAAAGTTTGTCCTATATATGATTTATTACAATTATTACAAGGTATACTATAAACAACATGAGATTTTTGTGGAAGAGGTGTTTTACTTTTTTATTTAGAATATATTTGTTTAATTTGATTTTGTGCGGTATGGGCTACTTTAATATCGTGTGGATTTTAAATTTGTGAAATTTTATTACTTAAATGAGGTATATATGGAAGAGGAATATATTTTTTGTTTATATTTTCTTTTTTCATGTTTCTAATGTGTTGTACAGTTTATAATTTCTATTTTTAGTGATTTTCTGTATAAGTTTTATTGGGTAATCGTTTTTTATGAGTAATTTATGGACATCTTGTAATGTTTCAATGTCTGTGTGTAGGTGAAGTAAGTTTAAGTTCTTTGTCTATATATCCGATTATTAAACTCTTATTTTGTGATAAATGATGTGTAATGTTATATTTCATTGTTCATTGTGGAAAAATTTCTTTCCTATGCCATTTTGTGATAATTTCATTGTTTTTGTGCATGAGAGTATTATCAAGAAAATTCAATGTATTGTTTGTTTCCTTTTTCTAGAGTAAATTGTAATTTCCTATTAAAGTCCGTTGAATTTTTTGAGAATATCATCAAATAAAATCTTCTGATGTTATTATAGAGCAATCATCAACATACCTTTTGAAAGTTATAATTGTTCATCTCAAATTATTTAATACATTTTCTTCTAAATATTCTAAAACTAATTGAGCTATAACAACTGGAAATAGGACTTCCCATTGCTACACCCATCAATTTGTTGGTAGAAGCCTATTTTCATATTGAAATAGTTTGTACCAAGAGCAAATTGAATTGCTTCTATAAAATCGGTTTTAGGAATATTTGTATATTTTTTGATAATATCCCATTTGTTTCATTAATTATTATGGGAACCAAAGAATTTGGAATATTGGTATAAAGAGAAACAACATCTAATGAGAAAAATTTGTAATTGTTAGGTATTTTCAAAGATTTAAGATGGTCTACTAGATCGAGAGAATTTTTGATATAATAAGGATTTTTGATTTACTATATTTTCAATATTGAAGAAAGAAATTAGAGAGATTATATAGAGGTGATTGAATATAAGAGACGATAGGTCTTAATGGTATGTTTTCTTTATGTATTTTAGGAAGACCATAAAATTTAGGTGGAAGGCTGTTGTGTCGAATTAATTCTTTTGATTTTTGTGGAGAAATGAAATTTTTTTGTTGCCATGTTTTAAACAATTTGTTACTTTCATTTTTCAAAGTCTTAGTTAAATCTTTTTTAATTTGTTTATATGTATTAGAATCACTAAGCATTGCAGAAATTTTTTGTTTGTATGTATTTGTTTCTAGTATAACTGTTTTGTTTCCTTTGTCTGATTTAGTTATAATAATTATCAAAAGATTAGAAATAGTTCACAGGCAACAACAATTCGAATAAATATATATATATATATATATATATATATATATATATATTATATATATATATATATATATATATATATATATATATATATATATATATATATATATATATATATATATATATATATATATATATATAATATATTATATATATATTATATCTGTATACGAAATACATTCAGACAGTGAGAGGTGGAGAATAAAATTTGAAGGAGATGAATTTTCCTGTTGCCAATTTCGATCGAATATGATAATATTAAACAATGGTATATTATTGAAACATGCCAGTTTTAAGTCGGAGAATTCTCAGGATATTTGAATTATAAATAGGGCTGGCAAATTTAGGATGTGGTGGCTACATTCCCTGGGGTATTTCGTAACTCAGAAGGATGGAGAAGTCCTCAAATTTCTATATTTGTGACCTTTCCATGCAAAATTTGAATATTACTCTTTGAGGTGTGAGCTTGAAGGCGTAATTTTTCGCGGATTCTCTGTCTTCTCCCCTTCTACTTGTGACAAATGGGACTCATAAATAAATAAGCTTATTTCCTTGTCGGAATCTCGCACAAAAATAATCACTCATACTTTTTCACCTATAACATATCAGTTCCCATGCGAATATATATAGTTTTTATTGGTTTCATATTCAAATATATAGTGATAAAGGTGAGTTTGTCGAGTCAACCTTCAAACTTTTGTGTGGGGTTGTAGAATGTTTATTGAATAACTTTATATCACAAAAATACTTTGAAAAATGTAAATTTGCGATTGCAATTTCGGTCACTAAAACATCATCGAGTAGATTGAGTTAAGAACTTAATACATAATTATAGATTTGACGCTTACGGGTGGGAAAGAATTATTACAAATACCTAAATAGACAAGAGGAACATATTTCAAAAGGGGCTAATCGAGGTGGGTTTCCCAAATTGGTACAATTCTTAGAATATCTTTATTAGTTGAATCCGTCGTTACTACGTGATAATTTAACATGATTAACAAAACTAAATTTGATTTTACTACGTTTATTATCACAAAATATTTTGAAAAATATAACACTGCGATTGCAATTTCGGTCACTAGACCATCATCGGGCGGATTGAGTTAAGAACTGAATACAAAATAATTATAGATTTGCGCTTACGGGTGGGAAAGGATTATTGCAGGTACCTAAATAGACAAGAGGAACATATTTCAAGAAGGGCTAATCGAGTGAATTTCACAAATTGGTACAATACAATGTTCTTAGAAAAGTCATTATTGTTTAAATACACTAAATATAGGAGAATATATCAAGTCAATCTGGTCGTTCAGCAAGATATCTTTTGCATTATTATTGAGTTTAAAAAATTTCTAATGATTCTAAGTAAGTAAGTTTGGCTCCTTTCGGTAATTTGTGCATAATTTGAAAATTATCTATTTGTGGAAATGGGTGGTGGCTTTCACGGCAATGATTTGAAAACGTTGAATCCGTTTTATATTTTTCAAAAAAAGATTGTTGGTGTTCTTTGAATCTTGTCTTGATAGATCGACCATTCTTTACATACAGGACAAATCAACTTATAAACTCCTGAACTTTCAAATTTTGAAGTGATATCTTTGGCATTGAATAAAAATCCTGATAGTTTTGTTTTAGGTTTGAAAGGAATTTGAATATTACATTTAGGTATGGCATTAGCAACTTTTTCTGTTAGAGGACCATAATATTAATATGTTAAAGATTTGAATTTTTCCGATTTTTCTACTTTTAATTGGGGATATATGCTGTTGTACGCTAGTTGATTACGTTTCTTGTTTATCATTTTATCTATCAAACTTGTATGAAAACCATTATTTGACGCAATTAGTTTTATAGTCGAAATTTCTTTCACTAAATTTGTTACGGATAATGGAATTGAAAACGCTCTGGGGATCATTGAATTAAAAGCTGAATGTTTATGGGAAAGAGGATGATTTGAATCCGACGGAATACATATATCCGTGAAAGTTGGTTTTCTATATATATCAAAACTCAAAGTATTATTATGAAAGATAGTTAAATCCAAGAAATTTATTTGTCGATCCAATTCTTTTTCAATTTTGAACGTTATATTTGGGCGAATGCTATTAATATAATTCAAACACTGATCTAATTGTCTCGCGGTGCCCTTAAAACAAGCAATTACATCATCAACGTATCTATGCCAAAAACTTATATGGGATGCTTTTGTAGAATTGAATATTATGTTCTCTGTATGTGACATGAAAATGTCTGCAATAAGCGGACTTAAGGGGGAACCCATAGCCAGCCCACTAGATTGTTCAAAAATTTTGTTATCAAACTGGAAGTAATTTTGACTAAGACATATATCTAATAAGAAAATGATATCATTTATTTTAATAATATCCATAGTGGATTGTTGCAAAATATCTAAGACAAGTGGTAAACACTCATCTGCTGGTATATTGGAGAACATATTATCAACATCGAAGCTAACAAGAAAAGAGTTAGCAGGAGTTACAAAGTTTTTCAGCTTCTGTACTAAATCAACAGAATTCTTTACCGTATATTTTGGAGTGAAATTAATTAATTTTCTGAATGTGAAATTCAGATCTTTGGCTAATTTATACGTTGGACTATTTATGTGAGAAACTACAGGTCGTATTGGGCTATTTTCTTTGTGGTTTTTTATTAATCCGTAATGTTTTGGAGTTCCAGGGTCCATATGTATTATTGAAAAATTAGGTTTTGATAGTGTATTTGGGGAAATTTCCTGAAGGGCTTGTCCAACAGTTTTTTGAAATTTAATTGTTGGATCGACTGATATTTGTTTAATTTGTTCCGTTTGAAGAAAATTATTCATTTTGGAAACATAATCATTTCTTGAGAGAACTACTATCGCATCGGATTCATCTGCTTTAGTGATAGTTAAATTATTAATTTCAATTTTATGTTTCAAGGATTTTATGTCATCTAAATATTTATTTGGTTTTGGAACCTGATGGCTTCTAAGAATTTTTGAAATTTTGAATTCGGCTAACGCTGGTTCAGCAGTATTTTTCAAAGCTAAAATAGATTCAACAGCTAATAATTCTTTCTCGTTTTTATCAATACTAATTGGAACGAATTTATGTCCTTTTTCTAACAGATTGACTTCCGAATTAGAAAATTCAATATCGCTGTAGTTTATGATTCTGTCACTGAATTCTCGGGATCTTTCTGATTGATGTATATTTGAATCTAACGTTACTTTTTGATTTTGTTTGAGAATGTTTAATTTTTTGGATTGATTTTTCTTCAAACGGAACAAATTAAACAAATATCAGTCGATCCAACAAATAAATTTCAAAAAACTGTTAGACAAGCCCTTCAGGAAATTTCCCCAAATACACTATCAAAACCTAATTTTTCAATAATACATATGAACCCTGGAACTCCAAAACTTTACGGATTAATAAAAAACCACAAAGAAAATAGCCCAATACGACCTGTAGTTTCTCACATAAATAGTCCAACGTATAAATTAGCCAAAGATCTGAATTTCACATTCAGAAAATTAATTAATTTCACTCCAAAATATACAGTAAAGAACTCTGTTGATTTAGTACAGAAGCTGAAAAACTTTGTTACTCCTGCTAACTCTTTTCTTGTTAGCTTCGATGTTGATAATATGTTCTCCAATATACCAGCAGATGAGTGTTTACCACTTGTCTTAGATATTTTGCAACAATCCACTATGGATATTATTAAAGTAAATGATATCATTTTCTTATTAGATATATGTCTTAGTCAAAATTACTTCCAGTTTGATAACAAAATTTTTGAACAATCTAGTGGGCTGGCTATGGGTTCCCCCTTAAGTCCGCTTATTGCAGACATTTTCATGTCACATATAGAGAACATAATATTCAATTCTACAAAAGCATCGCATATAAGTTTTTGGCATAGATACGTTGATGATGTAATTGCTTGTTTTAAGGGCACCGCGAGAAAATTAGATCAATTTTTGAATTATATTAATAGCATTCACCCAAATATAATGTTCAAAATTGAAAGAGAATTGGATCGACAAATAAACTTCTTGGATTTAACTATCTTTCATAATAATAATACTTTGAGTTTCGATATATATAGAAAACCAACTTTCACGGATATATGTATTCCGTCGGATTCAAATCATCCTCTTTCCCATAAACATTCAGCTTTTAATTCAATGATCCCCAGAGCGTTTTCAATTCCATTATTCGTAACAAATTTAGCGAAAGAAATTTCGACTATAAAACTAATTGCGTCAAATAATGGTTTTCATACAAGTTTGATAGATAAAATGATAAACAAGAAACGTAATCAACTAGCGTACAACAGCATATATCCCCAATTAAAAGTAGAAAAATCGGAAAAAATTCACTCTTAACATATTTTGGTCCTCTAACAGAAAAAGTTGCTAATGTCATACCTAAATGTAATATTAAAATTGCTTTCAAACCTAAGACAAAACTATCAGGATTTTTATTCAATGCCAAAGATATCACTTCAAAATTTGAAAGTTCAGGAGTTTATAAGTTGATTTGTCCTGTATGTAAAGGAGTATATATAGGTCAGACTGGTCGATCGTTCAAGACAAGATTCAAAGAACACAAAAATAAAACGGATTCAACGTTTTCAAATCATTGCCGTGAAAGCCACCACCCATTTCCACAAATAGATAATTTTCAAATCATGCACAAATTACCGAAAGGAGCCAAACTTACTTACTTAGAATCATTAGAAATTTTTAAACTCAATAATAATGCAAAAGATATCTTGCTGAACGTCCAGATTGACTTGATATATTCTCCTATATTTAGTGTATTTAAACAATAATGACTTTTCTAAGAACATTGTATTGTACCAATTTGTGAAATTCACTCGATTAGCCCTTCTTGAAATATGTTCCTCTTGTCTATTTAGGTACCTGCAATAATCCTTTCCCACCCGTAAGCGCAAATCTATAATTATTTTGTATTCAGTTCTTAACTCAATCTGCCCGATGATGGTCTAGTGACCGAAATTTCAATCGCAGTGTTATATTTTTCAAAATATTTTGTGATAATAAACGTAGTAAAATCAAATTTAGTTTTGTTAATCATATCTTTTTTATTTGAACATACTAAATATAGGAGGATATATATCTAGTCAATCTGGTCGTTCAGCAAGAAAAAGTTGCATTAATATTGAGTTTGAAAATTTGCAATGATTCTAAGTAAGTTAGTTT
The DNA here is from genome assembly GCA_030704885.1 of Cynegetis impunctata. Classification (NCBI taxonomy): domain Eukaryota; kingdom Metazoa; phylum Arthropoda; class Insecta; order Coleoptera; family Coccinellidae; genus Cynegetis; species Cynegetis impunctata. The sequence continues at coordinate 2,597,353 of JARQZK010000001.1, forward strand.
GGTCCCTTTCGATAATTTGTGCATAATTTGAAAGTTTTCTATTTATGGAAACAACGGGTGGTGGTTTTCACGGCAATGATGTGAAAACGTTGAATCCGTTTTATTTTTCAAAAAAGATTGTTGGTGTTATGTATTTAGTTCTTAACTCCATCTGCCCGAAAAAAAATCAGACCGAAATTGCAATCGTAGTTTTATATTTTTCAAAGTATTTTTTTTATAATAATCGTAGTAAATTCAAGTTTTGTTTTATCAAATTATCATTTAATAACGACGGAGTCCATCATTTATTTTTCAAGAATAATGTTATAAGTGAGAAAGCTGATTATGTACCTCTGGATTCGGTGTTTAAAATTAAAGGAGAGGAACAGGACGAGTTTTTCTGTGTGTCCATTTTCTGTGTATATAATATAGAACCTAATCAAAAGCATAACTTATCAAGTTAGAAACAAGGTTTGACGCAATTTCCCGAATGTAGTAGCTCTTAGTGTTAATTGCTTTCAATTATCTCAGTCTTCTTACCAAACCGAGATTCCATATAGATTTGACAACATTTTTTCCGTTTTTCTAACAGTAATCCTTGAAATGAGATTATCACGTCGGAATCGACCACTTTCCGAAAACACTTTAAACTAGGACATTATGGATAAAATTGTGCTTTCAAGGAAGTTTGTTAGCGAACTTTACACTACATGCACTTGACGAATGAAAGATAGGCCCACAACTGTGTCCATCACGACTGACACAACACAGTTGATAGGCATGCGCATCAGCTGTATTGCTGTATTGTTGTTATTTAACTAAGAAACAATGAACTGCGAAAATGATAAGGTAGAAGTTGAGGATAGCTATTACGGATTCGGTTAAATACAAGCGTATGTAAAGTTTAAAAAGATACTCTATAAAAATATGAAGATATGAGTATTGTAATGTTGGTCCTTCGGTGAATGATAAGAGACAGCTTATATCGCAACACTAGGACTTTTATTCACTAATAAATACAGTATACTCTCAGAATCTCATAAAGATCGGTCAGAGTGTTCTCACTATCAGAGATTGTACCAGAGAGTTTATTGTTTATATATGGGTCTATTCATATTGATCCTCGACGGCTCGACCTTGCCCGAGCAGCTGAGTAAGCAGTTTAAATTCAATCTACGTACCAAGTTTGAACCCTCTAACTCAAACTGCTGGGGAATTTCAAAATCAACGAAAAAACATGAAATATTCACGTAAAAATGGCGATTGGAAAAATTTTACCGAATTTTGATACTTTCGTTCTGCAACGAAATTAATCCCAGATACCAAATGTCAGCTCATTTGACTCGATGCAAGCTGCTGGAGATGCCAATAAGTACAGGGAAAGAGAAAACTATATACATATATATATATATATATATATATATATATATATATATATATATATATATATATATATATATATATATATATATATATATATATATATATATATATATATATATATATATATATATATATATATATATATATATATATATATATATATACATATATATATAATATATATATATATATATATATATATATATATATATTTATATATATACCGTTCATATCGTTATGAGAATGAATGATTTAATATTGTTATCCCTATATGAGAACAATATAAATGAATTCTTGTTTTTTTCTACGTCCGTGTGAGAGGAATAATCTTTCATGGACTACCCTGAGAGTATCCCGCACGCATTCTCAGGGTGTGTGAGACTCCGGATGTTGCTGGTTACTCACTAAAAAACCTCTCACACATTCCTTGGAGTAGTTCTTCATCCTGTCCTTACAGCATCCCTCAACAAAAGAGATGAGCTGTAAGCGGCCTCTATAGTTCATGGGACCTGATGACTCGAAGTTACCCGAGCAACACTGCTTTCTGCATTCTGCGCGTCAATATATCGGCCAGAGATCTGCATGCCGGAATAATTTTCAATTCTGTCACATATTTAGCTCTCATTAAGCTTAGACAACCTATGATTAGTACGACCATCCTAACTTTATGCCCTGGGTATAGTGTCCTCAGCTCGAACATAAAATCTCTGTATTTTTCCCTTTTCTGTTCTTCTTTCATCACCACATTATTTTCGGCAGGGGACGAAAACTCGACAACAAAAAATTCTCTGAGCTCTTTTTCCAATAGGACTATATGTGGCTTCATTGCGTGGATGTGCCGAGTTCTTGGAAAGGCATAGTTCCAGTATATGCGAGCTCTATCGTTCTCAACAACCGCTTCAATATCTAGTGGAACATATGGTAGCACTGGTTCTTTGTCTATACCATAAACTTCTCTCAGATGGAAGTAGAGAATTCGGAGCGCTCCATTATGTCTTTCTATATACCCTGATGGAACATGGACTCTGCAAGCAGACAGGATGTGCATAAGAGTTTCCTGCTGACTATAGCATGCTCTGCAAGTTGTTGGGGTGTCCATTTTCTAAATGAATTCCTTATTATTTTTATTATTATTATTATATATAAAATATATAATCAATACGTAATTACGAATAATACCTACACTCATGTTTTACTCATATCTTCATATTTATATAGCGTATCTTGCTTAAATTTAAAAAATTGGTACTTACCTAACTTCATCATGGCTATCCTCAACTTCTACTACCTCAGTCAATTTTTCAGCTCGTTCTTCATTGAAAACGATAACCGTACTGCGAATACGCGCATGCCTAGCAACGCTGTCGTGTCAGTAGTGTCGGACACAGTTTTAGGCCTATATTTCATTCGCTAAGTACCTGGAGCGTAACTTGAGATAAGGCGAACTTCGTTTGAACAATATATGAATATCACAGATAGACAAGAAATAATGGTATCGATTTAATTTCGAGGGATATTCTCAGATGCAATATTAATAATATATTTCCTCTGTTCCAGTGTTTACCGGCGGCGAAGCGTCCCACGCTGTGAAGCGCTTCACTGGCCTTTATACCGGTCCATATTTCGACCCTACAACTACAACGAACATAACCACCCAACTTGGCACCCACGCGTACTTGCCCTGTAAGGTGAAACAGCTAGGAAACAAATCAGTTTCTTGGATAAGACGAAGAGATGCTCACATTCTCACCGTAGATAGATATACCTTTATTGCCGATGATCGGTTTCAAGCTTTTTTAGTGGAGGCCACTGATACTTGGACACTGCAGGTCAAGTACGTTCAGGCAAGAGATGCTGGCCAGTATGAATGTCAAGTTAGCACAGAACCAAAAATGAGCCATTTCATAACTCTCAATGTTGTAGGTGAGTACTCTGAATTTAAGTGACTGAAGTAGATTGCGCCATTTTGCCCCGGTTATTTGGAATGCCTCTTTTACTTCTCATCCATCGATACATATTTGACGGTTTGAATGTTAACTTCTTTAGGCACACCAGGTACAGAAATCATCAGAAATATAAAAGATTTTGATGGATTAGCAAAATATCAGTGTCTGTAAGAACGATAGTTTTAAAAAATAGATTTTCCACGATTGAAATATTTGTATTATTTTTCTTGTCTCTTTCAATCCCGTGGTTGAATTAGAATCACTTCACAGATTGATTCGTCTATTTTCGAAAAAGAAACGACCAGAAAGGGTTAACAAAAGTCGTTCTGGATTTCTTCATACGCGAGTACCTCCTTGATAACAAGGTCTTACGATATAAAAATATATTGCAGATTTAGATAAACGTTTGTTGTGTTTCTCTATAGGTTGATGAAATGAGATTTCCTCGTAATAGAAAGATCTACGATATCAATTCAATGAATAGCTTGTCAATAACAATATATCACAGATCTAGTATTAAGATATTTTCACTTATAATGCTTCTGCTATATAAGAGAGTATAAAAGGCGTCCAAAAACAGAACCTTGTGGGACCCCCATGTTAACTTCTGTTACCTCAATTTTTGTTTCATTTACACTGGTAAAATTTTTCCTCTTTGTTAAATATGTTTTTAACAAGTTCAGACACTTTCCTCGAAAGCACATATATACGATTTTAGAAAGCAAAAAATGTAGATCTATGTAGACAACTATCACGAGTTCATCATTATTCCGTACTTTTTGTATATAATTCCAATAAATCACTTATTGCACGTGCTATAATTTTCTTGAAACCCATACTGTTTTCATCAAAACCATAACCGTAGCTTTTATTTAATAAGTTTGTCATTCTTTTTTTAATGACTTTTTCTGCGGTTTTGGAAATTTTGCCAAGATTGATATTGGGCAATAATTAGTATTCTCTATTTCCCTTATTTCCCTCTTATGAACTGGAATCATCCTTGCCATCATAAACTCTGCTGGCAATATTCTATCATGTAAAAATATCTGAATCCAATGAAAATATTTGTACGTTTATTTGTAAATATCATTGTTCTGTGAGAACAACTTTGGAATAAGTAGTGAAAAAGAATGCGAATCAAAAATGTTATTACTACACGACGTAGGTAAAACGAAACCTTATGGCGGCCATTAACCTGTCTCAATGAGTTACGGATCGCTTCACCACTTTGTATATATTACAGAAATTTACATGCTTACTCGAAGGTTGCCATGTTTATTACGTACCTTCCAATGAGACCAATGAAAATTTTATGTTACGCAAACAGTTCACTCCTACGTGGACTCTGAACGTGTACCTAATTTCTGACAAAGTTGTATTCGCGCTAGAATGTTCTTCAATGGTCGTTAGGCATATTGAACCAATTCTTGAGAAATGAAAATAGGCACACGTTAACTTGGTAACTTCTCTCTCTCTCTCTCTCTCTCCTTAATTCGATGGATATTTAAATTCTGGATGATGCTTAAATATCACTTTCGCTATGTTGATCGATTTTATGTCATTGTATTAACTATCGAACTTAAATTTTGAAAAAAAATAAAAAAATAAAAAAAAAAGCGAAGTGCATCGCGTACTAATTGCGAAACAAGTAGAGATGCGATTCGAATAGAGATTTTCTACATTTGTGTTCTAAAGCTCAAATCAAATCAAAATATGCTTTATTGTCTTAAAACTATACACTTTATTGACAAAGCGAAAAATACAGTAAATAAACAATGTAAAACATAAAAATAAAAATATACAAACTAAACAATGTAATACCTAGAAATAAAAATCACACCACATTTCTATACAACATATATACAAACTTTACAATAGAACCGAAAGTGTCAAATCCTTCTCAATCGAAGCTGATGCCTATGTTATTCAGTTTGGTCATATCGATCAATCAATGCTCAGAATAGTCCTCTATAGAGTAATAAGGTCTATCAAGAAAATAAGATTTTTTCGTTTTCGAAAATTGGCCAAGGAAGTTATTGATTTTAATTCCTCAGAAAGGTGATTGTAAATTTTCTCAGTATTATAAATGATGGACTTTTTTGTTCATTCAGAGGAAGGAATAGGGAGGTGAACATGATGTCTCAAAGATCTGGTGGAATACCCGTGCTGTGAAACCAAGAGTACGGCATGAAAATATTTATGAATCAAGCACACAGATTCAAGTAAATATAAAGATGGAAGCGTCAAAATTCCATTTTTCTTGAAGTAAGGTTTGCAATGAGCCCTATTTTTCAGTACAAACATGTAACAAATTGCTCTCTTCTGCAAAGTGAGAAGGATGTCAAGTTGTGAAGAATTACATGAACCCCAGAAGGGAAAATTTACTTATTTTCTGAGAATTCATAATATCAATAGAAAAAAATTAATGACTACGGTACAAATACTACCATCGAATACAAACAGTTAGAAACACGCTTTATGTTAGCTTATCCTGTATGTAACAAACTATGTATGTAAACAAATGTAGCAAGTCAATTTTAACCAACTTCGAATTGTCGTATCGATTTGAGACTTGGAGGATATGTAATTTGAATGTCAACGCCATAATTTAACGTCGATATATTTTAGCGTTGAAGAAAATTTATTGTTGAAAACCTTATTGGTAATTTAAAAGCTGGCGAAGTATCCTGGGAACAATGTTGAAGAAGTCGACAAGTAAAAATAGACAAATGATTCAAAAGTTCGAAAATCATTTTCGGTATTTTTTTCAAAAGATATTGATGTAAGACGAGAGGTGTCTTGGTACATTGCTTCGCGATCAGTAAGCGGTGCATTTCACGAAGATTTTTTTTTAATAAAATAAGTTTTTTTTTCTATATTTCGGTTTGATAATTAGTCCTCCGTGACGGAGCTCTGCTTCTCATGCGTTTTTTCAGAACTTTATTTTATCAGTTCCCTTTGGAAAAGGAGAACAACCTGGAACATTGAAACTCTTCTAGAGTTTCTCATTATTATACGAGAAAGTTTCATCTGGTGTTAAATAGACCTCTTCATGAAGTATTCTGACACAAGCATCGGATTAATTCACTATCATGACTGGATTTAATCATTAATACAGGTGAGACACTCATTTGTTCGTCCACCAATGGTATAAAATGCGATGATGAAAAATTTAATTAGTAATGAGAAATTGTTTCCGAACTTATGTCGCAAGTTTTAATTGGATTATACTCTTCCACATGAGTTTCGTAATGGCAAGGGCATCGCCACCAATATAATAAGCAAAGGAAAGTTACTGAGTAATCATGATTGGCAGCCCTTGTGTTAGTGAATTTCCGTAACGCTACTATTAACTGAGCTGGAGATGAAAAAACGCTCTCAATTTATTTTCACCAAGTCGCATTACTAAATTTTTAGAGTTGACTTCATTTTGAATGTTTGAAAATAGTCAGTTCGATGAATTTTTACTTTGAATTAAAAAAAGGACTTTATATCAATGAAAGTAATATGATTGAATATGAGGATATGGTCTAATAAATATATATATATATATATATATATATATATATATATATATATATATATATATATATATATATATATATATATATTTATATATATATATATATATATATATATAAATATATATATATATATATATATATATATATATATATATAGATATATATATATATATATATATATATATATATATATATATATCGCGTACGTGCTCACTTCATGAAGCGGATCAACCTCTGATAAACTCATAACTCTCCAGCTGCCTATTCTTGCTATCTTCACTAACCGGAGCGCTGCAGCAGCTAGAAAGACTGAAATTACAACCCGAATTATTTCTTGACCTTACTCACCACTGCAGACGACTTACGTGACAACTGAGATATTAGTATATTTCAATAATGGAATAGATTACGCCAACACAGAGTCTCTCTTTAGTGTTCACCATTATATTCTAGTTTTCACAATTTGACTAGTAGCTTCTTCAGGATAGAACACTAGCAATGTGAGTATTAAAATGTATTTAATGATCACTATTTGAAACGTCTTTTGAATTCACCAGAAAGTTAATACGTTTTTTCAAATATGGACGATTAAAGACGTTTCAATACATTGCTGAGTTAGTGTCCTGCTAACGCGTCCAGAAAAGTGAAATTTATATGTAGGTATATATAAATATATATATATATATATATATATATATATATATATATATATATATATATATATATATATATATATATATATATATATATATATATATATATATATATATATATATATATATATATATATATATATATATATATATATATATATATATATATATATATATATATATATATATATATATATATATATATATATATATATATATATATATATATATATGTATATATATATATATATATATATATATATATATATATATATACAGCGTATCCACGTATAAGGTGACCAAGAGAATCATTTTTTTTATATTAAGATTTAGCGAAAAATGTTATTCTTGATAAAAAGTTTTGCTTGCTCAAAAACTCCATAAAATAAAATAACTTAAATGAAACCAGTTTGATGGCTTTATCTACCATGATTTTGAACTTTTCTGACAGGTCGAAATCGGGATGCTTATATATCCGTCTTACGTCAAGAGATACAAGAAACGCAATACGCTATACACGTCTAAGCGAAAATTGAAGAGTGCGAATGCCTCTGCGAAACTTCCATTTTTATTCTGCGTCGAAAAGAAAGAGATCTAGGAGAGTATCAAGTTTCAATTGTTGTATGCTCATCCAATTTATGTCACCCCATATGGCATAACTTAGGAAAGCACTACAGCAGTTGAAACTTCGTGGTTCTTCATATCTTATTTTTCTCTATAGCTGAATGAAAAACGTATCTGAATAGGTACCCACTCTGTATTTTATTTTTCCCTGTTAGATTTCGAGATTCAGATTGAATTGAGCATTTGCTGAAGTACATTTCGCCTTTCACAAATTAAATATGACAATGCGAGTCCGAAAGTAAGGAATATGAATTTATCCGCCTTCTGTTTTTCAAAAATTATGTTCTAGGACCTATTCAAATATCGATATCAATTTCATAGCCGTTAAACATCATTCAGCTGGTGTCGGAAATTCATTTGAAATTAGTTTTATGGGATCTGACAACATTGAATTCCCATTCATCCTTTAATGGAGAATGTTGGGACATAATTTGTGTAGTTTTGATGTCATCAAGACACAGGCTCCCAGGTTCTGAAGGAAATCTTTCCTTATCGATTATCTATTATGATTGGAGCACAAAATGGTTAAGACTACCAATTAGCTACATTTTGAAAGAATAGACGTTTACTCCAATTCAACCTGGCCCGAAAAATTCTCCACTATTGATACCAAGTCAACTGCACAGAAGATTCGTTATTATATATTCACTCCAAAGCACGTATTGCTGAGTTATATGTTTACTCAGCATTGGACTACTATACTCATGCTTGGAACTCTGCAACTTTGCACTCCTAGCACCAACTGGACTCAATTCAAGTAGAAGACAGTGTGGCTATTAGATCATCAATCACTTACTGCTCACCTTTATTCACTTGAACATCGCAGGAAGGTTGCCGACTTATGTCTGTTTCACAGATATTCTCAAGGCAGATGTTCTGTAGCCATTGCTTCAATTATTCCACAAACATCGGCTTTTCGGGGATAAAGAAAACCAAATTTATAACAGAAATAGAATAGTGTTTGTGTACCTCTATTGGATCAATCTGGACTAATTTTTCTTTCATTGGAATATTTCGAGCCTCATAATCCTGATCTAAGAATTCAATTTTCAAAAAGCATTGGAACCAGATCGATGATAAACCATAAAATGCGATGGATCACCCTTAGGGAAAATCATAATTTCTCGAGTTTCAATTCCTGCCGCTTTATTTATTTGTTTAGAATCGGAGTGAATCCCATTGTGGAAATTTCGCTAATTTTTTTCCGATCAAATTCAAAATGTGGGATTGTGAAGGTTCTCTTATGTGCGAAGCTCCATTTTCATATATTGGCAATATATATCAAAATCAAATCAAAATATGCTTTATTGTCTTTAAAATTTATCGACAAAGCAAAAAACAAAACAATGTAAAATACATGAAGCGAAAAAAATCTAAGAAATAAACAATGTAAAACATAGAAATAAAAACACATCAAACCACATTTCCATACAAAATATATACAAATTTTATGTTACCAACAATAGAAACGAGATTAAGTGTCAAATTTTTCAATTTTTTTCAAATCGAACTAATGCCTGTGCTATTCAATTTGGCCCTATCGATCAATCAACGCTCAGAAAAGTAGTCCTCTATAGGGTAAGGAGTTCTATCAAAAAAATAAGAATTTGTTCGTTTCCGAACATTGGTCAAGGAAGTAAAAGATTTCAATTCATCTGAAAGGTGGTTGTTAATTTTCTTAGCATTGTAAATGATGGATTTTTTTGTCAATTCAGAGGAAGGAATAGGAAGGTGAACATGATGTCCCGCAGATCTAATGGAATACCCATGCTGTGACACCAAGGTTACGGCATGAAAATACTTCTGAATCAAGCAACAGATTCAAGTAAATATAAAGCAGGAAGTGTTGACATTCTATTTTTCTTGAAATAAGGTATGCAATGAGCCCTACTTTACATACATACAACGAATTGCTCTCTTTAGCTCGTCTGAATTTTCGAAAGCTGATGTTTTTCTCATATAATTCGAAAACTTCTGAATTGTTTAAGGTCATGCTTGTGAGCCTTAAAAACTCACCAGCCTTGGCGTTGTGTATCCCTTTGATATCCCTCGAGTAAATATAATAATACAGTTTTTAGTCGCTTTTCTCTTCTGATTACTCTTGGTGCATAAAAAAAATCTGGGCTGCGCAAACTTTAAAGGCTACACTCAACGTTACTGTAGATGGCTAATGACAAAATCCAAGGCCATACATGAGTGTATTCTTTACTTGGATACCTCCGAATAAAAAAATTTACCAGTTCGATATTTCAAACAGTTTGATACTGAAATAATGATTTTCATAAAAATTGCATGGTTTTTTTCATAATTTTCAATAATTCCGAATATGAGCGAGGTCACTTTTTTATCGCGCCAGAATTGATTTTATTTCTATTTTAGTGTGACATTGTTATTCATGTATATTCATGTGTCATGGACTATTCAGACGCCATATGTTCTGTTTCGTCATTCGTTGTATGGCATAATTATTCGAAATCAGTTTGAAAGCTTTCAAAGTTCATTTTACTTCGCATGCTGACAATGTATATCCTTGTATTCTCCCTTTTGAGGCGACAATCCGATGTTCGTGGCTATGCTGTATATATATATATACGTTCATCTAATAAATGAATAGACTAGAACCATATTATTCCGTGATTATACTTGCAACAGAATTATTGATTATTCACGACGTGTATCTTCTGAAATTACATTTCCGCCGAAACACGTATGTCAGTTGAAATTTTAACTGGATAGACAACACGCAAGACATGCCTTCACGCTTCTTGTGCCTTCAAAAATCAAACCTGTCTGATACACTGACAGAGTCTAAGGACACGTAGCCTACAAGGGTAATTCCGCTAGAAAATGAAATTTTCTATAGACTTTTCTAAACGTGACTATTGTTACCTTGTAGTGTGTAAATGGGCGCAGTAATAATGTTCATAAGAGACGAAAATTCGCCTCTTTCCAATACTTTCCATTCGCTTCTGCTTGTTCTCCATGCAAATTCATTTTCCCTTTTACTCAATATTTCAATTCGTTCCTGAAATACGACGATGATTGAGCAAATCTGATTTCCATTCAATACCTTCTTGAAGGTAGTAGAAGATATACATACAGTGCCTTTATATAAAAACTAGACAGTTCGAATATTTTTGAAATGAGTGAAAATATTATACCCTTGATAAGAACTTCGCTAATAAAATAAAACCGGCCAGGTGTGCGAGTAGGATATTTATTTCATAACTTCATAAAGAAACAAAACACTAACTTTTCACAGGTTCAAATAAAATTTAATGAGTAAACGTCATAACATTGACTTCATCTCGTACTAAATTATGGTATTACAAAACAATCTATTTATACGAAAATTGAATATAGCAGAGGGGTAATCTTAGAGAAACTAAATAACAATAAGCAATTCATTCATAGCTATTGGTAGGTACATTGAACAGATTAAGAAGAGGAGAAGGATTTACTTCAATCTGGTCTTCAACTAGGTTTCCGGAATTTTTATATTTATTGATGTATAGGGATTCCCAATAGACTGTATTTTTCTCGGATATATATCCGAGAAAAATACAGTCTATAACAGTTTAACATACTTGGGCAAACCTTCCGAAAACCGAAAATTGTTTATTCATCAACAAAATGTCAAAGTTTCATATAAAACCAACAATAGCATTGGAAAATTTATTAAAAACAACAAATCAAAAAAATCCATAGAGATGAACGTACGGGTGTTTATAGACTCAACTGTAACGATTGTGAAAAATTCTATATAGGACGTACAATTAGAAATTTCAAAACTCGAATACACGAACACCAACGTAGCTATATTAAACAGAAAACGGACTCTAATTATGCTTGTCATCTTATTCAAGATAACCATACCTTTAATCACAATTATAATATATTACAGTTAGAAAAAAGTCTCCACAAAATCAACTGTTGGGAATCCCTATACATCAATAAATATAAAAATTCCGGAAACCTACTTAACGACCAGATTGAAGTAAACCCTTCTCCTCTTCTTAATCTGTACAATGTACCTACTAATAACTCTGAATGAATTGCTTATTGTTATTTAGTTTCTCTAGGAACCCCTCTGTTATGTTCAATTTTTTGTTTGAATAAATACGTTTTGTGATACCATGATTTAGTACGAGATGAAGTCAATGTACGAAACGCGTTTACTCAATAGATTTTCATTTCAACCTGTGAAAAGTTAGTTTTTTGTTTCTTTATGAAGTTATGAATATGAACTTTCACCTAGTAAATGCCAATTCAATTCAATATTTATTTTATTTTAATTTTATTATTTATTATTAAAGTAAATATAACTGAGTATTTTTTATTGATTTCGAGCAAAAAAGGGCAAAAAATCGCGTTCGTTGTATGGGAGCCCCCTTTAAATATTCATTTTATTCTTTTATTAGTATTTGTTGTAATTGCGGCAACAGATATACATAATTTGTGAAAATTTAAACTGTCTAGCTGTCGCGGTTCTTGAGATACTGCCTGGTGACAGACAGACGGACGGACAGACAGACAGAGAAGTCTTAGTGTGAGGGTTTCGTTTTTACCCTTTGGGTACGGAACCCTAAAAGCAACTTGAATATACACTATAAGACAATAATAGAAATTAAAAATTGACTCAATGTTAATAGCAAGAAATTAATCGAATTAAAAATAAAATATAGATTATGTGCTCAGTGGCCGAATAAATTTAAACAAATCACCGGTTGTCAATCTATTTAGCGCAACGCCTGTGTAAAGCTCCAAAATGAAAACCTACCCATCCCATGTGTTGAAGGGTTTTCCTGGAATTAACTCAGTCATTATGTAGGGTATAATGTTTCACTCTATTGCCTATTCGACATCCCAAAAAGATATATGATATTGGAACGTTTCGGCCTGTTCAAATATAAATCGAGAAAATTGGTTATTTTATCGGGCAAATAATACTTTTTATTTATTATTTTTCATGTGGTTCTCTGATTTTTTGAATTGCTTGATGTTTTGAATTTATTTGAATTGGAAATGCAATAAATTTCTAATTATTGGATTCTATATTTTCAAAAAACCGAATGGTCTAAAAGTGCATCTTAGCGCTCATTAAACATCTAAATTTTGGTAATTCAATAAAAATTAAACTTGCATCCTTCACATTTTCCTAGAAAGTCGTAATTTACTTGATGTAAATTTAAATGTGAAAAATTACTACGTAGTGAAGCTTATAAATTATTATAGTCGGATATAGCACACTTTAAGAAGCAGAAAATTCGCTGATACATTTAAAAAAAATTGAATCTAGGGGTGTGCTGTGACATACTGCTTAGAAATTGTTATTATTATAGTTACATCATTGTATTTTAGGTATATCTGAGAAGTTCATTGCTCAATTATTTACTAAAGTCTGTCCAGCGAGACTTGGCTTTCACGTCATCAATTATAAATGACGTCGATCAGGAACAATGTTGCCAGACGTAATACTTAATCTTAAATCTAATTAGCTGATCAATGTTCAACAAAAATGAGATATTGAGGTGATTTCGGCGACTGTCAAACGTGAAAGTAGGTCGGGAGGGTCCGACAAATTTTGAAACAGAATGACAACTTCACATTCAATTCAACTTATTTTCATTACCGTAAATATTAATTTTTCTTGAGGGATTCATATGCTTCGATATATTGTGGACAGAATATTTTTCGAAATAAATGATCCGGTCGCTATCACCATATAGCTACCCTTTCAGAAAATTACTTACCACAAATATGAATTTCGAAAATTCCGAATTTTATTTATTTGGGTAGGTAGCATTGCGTCTTCATTTGCGCATGTCTTTGACGTGAACGTCAAGCCTCGCTGGACAGACAATATAGGCTATATATTAACATTGTTGAATGATAAATTTTATTTCGTTTTTTATATTCTATAATGAACGACAAAGAAAAGTCTTATTTTGTGATCCTCAAGATTATGTTCATTGTTGTTTTCGCGAAGCAATTTTTGTTTAAAATATTGATATTATTTGTGAAAACATAAGGGTATATTGACACGTAAAACACTGATCAATATGTGCGACAAATCAAAAATCCTGTAGTATATATTTCGAACTAAATATTGCTGATTGATGCTTTCTGTTAGAAGAAGCTGTTATTACATTTTCGTAATCCCATACTGTTATTTTGATTTAACGGTATTCAGATGACAATTGAAAAGTCAGTGTTAACGGATGCCGGCCGTTATAATTTCATAACAGCCGGCGGCCGTTAAGAAATCACTTGTTCAAATATTTATTTCAAAACATCATTCTGCTTACAATAACAACATTGAAATCTTGGTCCACAGCGAGTTGGGAGAATAAACCTCTGATTTTCATTTCGCGTAGGCTAATAATACATATTCATTAACCACCTTTACATTCTTGCTTTTACGCCACATTTCAAAATTTTCATATTCTTTCTGATATCGCTCTTGAGTTATTTTCGGCAGTTAATCAACACTCGCTGCACTGCACATGATTCTCCCAATATTTCTAAAGGAATTTGATGTTGTTCCTCAATTTCATCATGGTCGTCGTTAAAGCGAACTTGAGAACACAAAAAACTGACGTTGTTTATAAAACTGTCAAACTGTTCCATGACAACAGAGTGAACGACGTTGGGATTTTTCTTTAGAATTGCGTACGGGGTTTTTTCTTTCTTCGGAATCAAAATAAAATCTTTCAACGGGATTACGAAAAATTTTTAACGACACACGGCCAATACGCAAATAACGGATTCGGTTAGTTATAATCCGAGGCGCAGCCGAGGATTACAATATCCAACCTTATCCGTTATTTGCTACATATCGACCTTGTTACGTTAATAACTATAAACGTTACTAACTGAGATTGAATTCTCGCACATCACTTGGTGAAACATCATGAAGAATAAAGTATAAACTTTAAAATAAAAACACTTGGCTTATGTTTCACAATATACAAAACATTTAGATACTGTATTTAGCAGTAACGAAAAGTCGACATGTTTCGAGTTATGAACTCATTATCAAGACTGACTAGAGGAGAGTATTACATCCTAATTTATAAAACAGACAAAAGCAAAAGTGATACCTGAAAATCAATTTGTTCGTTTACAACTATTATGGGAGGAACTTATTTCGAGAATTTCAAGAAGGTCAAGGCGTTTTCCTTTGTTACCTGAATGTAACAATTTGGTTTTGTTGAAATCCAGGAAGTGATTGAATTTTATGCAATGTTCAGAGAAACCAGTGGTATTTTTGTTTTGTAAAATTGACTTTTTATGTTCAACATGAATATTTATATTCCTTCCTGTCTGTCCAATATAGAAAGCAGGACATTCGTCGCGAAATATTTTGTAAATACCACTGTTTTGTCCGATGTTAGATTTTTCTTTATTATTGACCAAGAATGACTTCAAGTTTCTTTTATTTGTACAAATTGTTTTAACGTTATTTTTCGATAGTCTGTTAGAAATTTTGCTACTCAAATTAGACACATAATTTATTCGGAAATATTTTTGTTCTTCATTAATAGTTTGCGGGGCGTATATTGAATGCAACAGATACTTTATTCGTTTTTTCCCAATGAGCTTGTCGATAAGACTTTCATTGTAACCGTTATTGATGGCTAATAATTTAATTTTAAAGTTTATACTTTATTCCTTAAACGTTACCTTAGTGCTGTACTGTAAAGTAAAAGTAAAAATATTTGTATATCAGAAAATCCCTACGATAAGCCCCATCCAGCTGAAAGCCGTATATGCTTCTTATGGAAGACTGGCGAGGCGGAGCAAACAACCCTATACAATCACAGACAGTTCAAGAACATATTTCTGAATATGCTCAACTAAGTGCAGAGATGTACTGAACCACGCACGTACTAGCGGGCTCGACGGAATTTCAAGGGCTCTTTTCGAAGAATTATCGCACTATTGTACTCTTCTGTTTTCGTAGTTGTCATACCCACACCATCGTGAATATGGTAAAATAACCGTCGTTGATAAGAACTATTGCTAGAATCGTTAATTTCGACCCAAATTACTTACTGAAATTGTCTTTCAATCTGAAATAAAATATTTTATTTATGAGGTATCAGAAGCAGTGTTGCCGTTTTGGCATTTTTAATGCTAAATCTAGCACTTTTTTGTCTCAGTTAGCATGTAAAATTTGAGTTTAGCATATTGCATATTTTTAGCATTTTTTGGTCTCCCTCTACCTATAATAGAAAATTTTCAATCTGCTATGGATATTAGCACATTTCCTAAGGAATAAATGCATAACAAAATAAAGTCTATTGGCATTTTTGAAACCTATTATAATTATCTAATAGGAGAATTCATCAATATTCGAAGAAACGATTATTTTTGTTCGCGTTTTAAGATTAGGGGAATCGCTCACAACAGCATTTTAGATAAATAATAGTTCTAAAAAAACGCTTCAAAAGAAAAGCAAACTAAGAAGTAGAAAATAATTTTCAATAAATTTGAATTAAGAATTGTGTAATTAACAAAAAAATTTCTTTCAGTGTATAAAAGCGTGGGGAGTCAATTGTTATGATATTTCAATGACAGATATTGGTAAAAGTAGAGTCATGGAAATATCTCAAAAAGCACTACATGCTTTTCTACAATAAAAAATTTTTGTTTGTTAATTACAGTATTTATATTTTTTCATAATTTAAATTTATTGAAAATTATTTTAATCATACTTTTTTGCAGGTAAATGTGTATTTCATTGAATAATCGAATGTTCTATCTATGTTTGTGTTTATTTCACTGTCTTTTCAAAAGTTTCATATATTAACATATTTCTTTTGGAAAATTTTATACACAACGCAATTAAATTTTTTTAATTGCCAATTTGAGAAATAATATATCTGGATGTAGACTTACACTAATATATATTTGCTCTCATACATGAAAAATGATTGTACATCGTTCTTACCAAAGTGAAAGATTCGATGGTTATGATGAAGCGAAAATATTTAATATAAATGTTTCACTAATGCTTTCAGATTGAAGGTAAATAGACGTCACTGAAAACAGCCGATAATTAATTTGTTGATTACTCAATCTTCGACATCAGCAAAATGAATAGAGTTTGCCGAACGTGGTTTGAAAAATGGAAGAGGGGAAATCCACCACTCCTTTCAGAATATTCGGAGTGCATCTTTTTACAGTGATGATTTATTAAATTGGCCATCGATCAGTCTGCGAACATACGTTTCTGACATGAACAAAACAAACCTGCTATACATTCAACGCGGAAAGAATTATCTACAACGCCTCACAAACTTTATCATAAGGAAAAGTATGGACACGCAAACGTAGGAGGAGTAGGACTAATCCTCTCAAACTGACCTTCGAAGTGACAACATGGTTTATAAAAACAATTCACACATTTATTAAACAAATAACGCATGACGCACGTTTCGATGAAACTTCACCTTCTTCAGGTGCTAAATTCAAACTAAATATATTTGGCCATTATATGAAATACAAGAAATAAGTAGACGACAGACTGCGTAGAAAGGGTAAATAGAAGAATAGTTACGAATAATTAGTAAAATAGGAAAAACTCATTCTAGACTGCTAGTCAGGTTAGCAGTTCAGATAGGGTTTTTCCTATTCTTGAAAGAGTCGGAAGAAGGATTGTAGTATGATCAAAATTGCGTAAAATTTTGTTTTTTGTACTCCTTCATCAGTTTTTAAGAATTTTATGATTTTCGCCGCCATGAAAAGTAGATAAGTATTGCGGTGGATGGAGCAAGCTCTGACCCGCCTATTCTTGATGCTGGTGTGACCTAACGGACTTTTCACCGACGCTTTTTCTCATATTCATTAGTGATCACCTTAATTCCTCTAAAAATGGAATTGTGAGCTCCGCTGACGTTATTACTGTAATAGCATTCACCACCAACAGAAGAAAAAAACTTCTGGTTTCTTCTTGGGGTGCATGGGCTGAAACTCTTCGTATCACAGCTTTTAGTCTCATCTACTCCACAGCAGAGTATTGTGCAGCAGTATGGTTAAACAACTCACACTAAAAAGTGGTTGAGTTTCCGAAAAAATAACGAATATGTCGCTATTCATAGAGACCTCTCCACTAATTTCGGCAGAGTAATGTCTCGAACGCCTCCAGTGGTTACTCATCGTACCCATAGGTTGGACGATTTCGACCCCATCACATTCTGGAGGGCAGAATTTTCAGATCGGGTTCCCCTAGAATATCTGACACTGTTTAATGACAGCTCGCTCCCTAGCCGGCATTTATGGAACTCATCTCGAGACTTTTGAGAAGCGTTATAATCTTTCTCATTTTTCGACAGAAAATAAATGTTTTCCAGTTGAGAGTTACACCATAATATAGATATTGAACATAAAGGTCCCCTTCCAACCTTCACAATTTAGTTGTAGTTATATTAACAAAAGTGATTATATTAATAACAGGAAGGGCACAACGATAATTCAATTCGCCAGTTTGTAGCTTTTGATATAACGTGTAAGAAAAGAGATGTTTTCAAATTTCTCGCTTGATTATATATGCAAAACTTGACTGGAATATTGAATCGGAGGTTTCACTCAACCAATGTTTACCGGCTTCGTAATAAGAGGGCAATCAAGTTGTGTTTACTTTGAAAAAGGAAGCCTGCATGAAACAATTATCACTTTATTGATCATATCATACCTTATTCGTACCCTGAAGCCGTATGTCCATGAAATTGAAGTCTTATTTTGTTCCCTTTTGTGTTTGATTTTCATTGAACGAGCAGAGATATTGGCAATGTAATCAAAACTTGGTCAATTTCGTCAAACATTGAATTGAAAGATCGTGGTTATTTTTGTTGAGGCTCAGTATGGCTAACTATGTCTTACTTAATGTCACTTTGTTGCCCACTCGACAAATATGATAGAAATTTATAACATTAATATCTATCTATATGCTAGATTCATCAAAAATAAATATTTTCTGCAAACGTGCGTGCTTTTTTCGAAACTACTGCAAAACAGATTGCTGAGCTATAATTTGAAAGAGTTTTTTTTCTTTTTTTTGCCAGAATCTGATAACTGTGGTTCTTTTTTCCGAGAAGTACGGTATATTCATTTCACTTACATAGCTTCAAAAGTTACTAGACGACATAATAATATACTTCTCCCGAAAACATATTCCACAGATAGTCTGTTTTGTAGAAAACTGACTCTTGGTATTCTATGACTGATTATATATATATATTTTTTGACGGGTTAATTGTTGGTGCTAACCGAGCTAGTTAGCTGAGTGTTTAGTTCACTGACTAGCATTCGGGAGGTCTCTGGTTCAAACCTCTGAATGGACTGGTTTGATATGTCTTTTTCTCAGAAGCTTCCTCATAGTGTAGGTAAGACACTGTTTGCAAACTTCTAGAAGCGAATGCTGGGCTAGTCTTCATCCACTGAACCCCATCTCACCTCCTGTCTTCCATAATTTATTGGGTCTCACCCTTTATTCAATTGTACATAAAAGAGGCTCGCTGAAGAAGTTGTTCCACATAACTCAAGCAGCTAACCTCCTTCGCATAAACTTGAGGGAGGAATGAAGAGTTTGAAGTTAATAGTTCTTGCTAATTTCAGTGACTTACGCCCTTCAATGCGCAAATCGTTATAGATTGGTTGCCAAATTATTGTTAATCAAAATAATAGAGTTCTTCTTTTTTGAGTATATTCGATGGAGTGAATCTTGTGATGAACACAAAAGAAAAATATCCTAGGTATAGTCTTAACCTTGGAGGCAGTGAATAACTTCTTCTGAGACTCATATTAGCTCTATCTTCGAAATTAGACGTTGAATTACGTGAATGTTACAATATAATATCGAATATACCGAGTATTTCATTTAAAAAAATTAATATCAATGGAGAAGCGACGAGTTCGATTTCTTGTTTCATTTTTCAAATGTTTCTCAGTGAATTACTGTGGTAATTACATTTCTACTGAATATAATCAAATATGTGACTCAGTAGAATATATCCCCATTTATATATGTGTTTTGGTAGATATCACTAGAATCCTTTACTCATTAAGTTTCTTGGAAACTTGTTGAACTTGAGTCGCATTTTAGTAGTTAAGTTAACATCATTGAACACACTTTTCAATCATTTGGCATTATACGTGAATCCTCCACCGTCATAATAATTGTCAATTCAGTGTCAGACATTCAGCTAAATAAATTTAACTTGTACAACCTTGCATTAATTAATTACATCTTCAGTATATTCTCTGTACTATGGAGATATATCAGACCCTTGTTCTGCAACAAATCTTGCGTCAGCTCATGTGAAATACGTCTGAGTGAAATTGAGTTTGATGCAAGGATATAGTCGATAATTGGAAAATTCATTTTCATATAGTACATGTACTAATTTGTCTTGAAGGCTAAATCAAGACAATCATTTCACGATTGCACTTATCAACTACTGAAGCGCCTTGATTTTGTCTATGGTCTTCATATTGAAATTTCAGAACTTGAAAACACCAAAATGATAAAAACATAGACAACTGCGTCCAATGAATATAATTTTGTTATATAAACATATATATATATATATATATATATATATATATATATACATAAATATATATGTATATATATATATATATATATATATACCTATATATATATACATATATATATATATATATATATATATATATATATATATATACAAGGTATTTTCCTTGAAACGATTGAACGTATAATTATCGAATTTTAGGGTTATGAACAGGATTGTTTTCGTTTTTCAGAAGTCCTGTCAAACTTGAGTGACGACAGCAATCAGTGTACCGCCGCCATCTTAAATTTTTTTTTAAATATGTAGCACCTTAAGTCGAATGATATATCGTAGAAAAGCTGATTTCGTCTTCTTTTCAAAAATACATAATACGTACCACATTACTAAATAAATAAGAGAAACAATATTCCAAAACATACATATGTAATTTTTTAATTCATATTAACTTACAAGAATATTGATAGTTTCCTTATAATAGGAGCTCACAATGTTGGCCACTCGTGTCTTAGCAATAATACTATATAGAATTGTTTATCATTTATGGAGAAATTGTTTGTATCTCAAGACATATGAGAGTTTTTGAATCAGTTATGTCTGATATAAATTGGAGTCAAGTAGGGAGATCTTGCCGGCCACTTAATTACACCTCTTCAAACTGAGGGAAATATGATGATTATATGTTTAATCGTCTTAAAAAAATACCTTGTTGCCAGACTTTCTCGCTACCCTGTATAGATATATATATATAAATATATATATATATATATATATATATATATATATTTAAAATATATATATATATATATATATATAATATATATATATATATATATATATATTTAAAATATATATATATATATATATATATATATATATATATATCCTATAGTTTAAAAATCTTTAAAAAAAGGTTTTTATGAATTATTTTATTTTGTGCAACTGAATATGGTGATAACTGCGTAATTGGTATGAATTATGTGAGGATAATTCAATAAATGAATCGTTAACTTGAACAACCATGGCTTCTCATTATTTACCCAGATATTTTGAACTAAATGTAACTGTCGGCTGTTACTTCTTTCAGTCTATCCAGCAACGCCAAATGCAAACATCCAACTTCCTCTACATCATTCACTCAACCAACAACCCTTAACTCAAACAGACAGTCTTCAAGTACGCATTGTACAGAATCAAGAAATCACGCCTTATACAAATTAACTTTCCAATGAAAAAAATATTTTGTTCGCTTCCATATATTTTACTACTCAAGAGTCACAGAAAGGTTTCAATTCTTTCAACCAAATTTCGGCTATTTCGAAGGAAACCATTTCATTCCTCTAAATTTCATGTTATACTTATATGAAAATCTAGCACGAATGAACATTACATTCTATACTGTTGGTCTCAAAATGTGTAACAGTAACGTAACAGAAGCTATCTCGCACGTTACACTCCAGACACTTGGCGAATGCAAGCTAGGCCTAAAAATGTGGAACATTATCACTCGCGTGTCAGCTCTAATCGTATATTCTTATTGTTATGTGTTTTTTGCAAGATCTATAGCTTCAGAGGTGAATAAATTCAATATGTGAATTAAAAACTTTCTTTATTTATACTCTCCAGTATAGAACTATTCTTGAGAATTTTATATTGAGTACAATTTTTGGAACAACTACAATCTATTCATATAATGCTAATCAGGGATCGAAATGAATGATTAAATAAATAAATAAATATATATATATATATATATATATATATATATATATATATATATATATATATATATATATATATATATATATATAATAAATATATATATATATATATATATATATATATATATAATACATATATATATATATATATATATATATATATATATATATATATCTAAATCTGTATGTTTTCTTGTATTTTTTTACAAAAATAATTAAAACTATGAGAATTTTTTATGAATCCTTTACGTAATAGATATGGTGAAGTGCTGAGAAAATGTTAGTACCGTTGAGAAAAGGTATTAGTAAAAGAAACATGAAAACCTATCGCTCGAAACTTTCACATTATTCAAGGGCTAATTGAGAAGAAGATTACTGAACTTTTCAGATTTAAGGAAAATTGGGGTAACTTTCGAAGTGTTGACTCCTTGAATCTAGTAAGTGGAATACTTTTTATTACCGATAAAGTTACATTAAACAATGTAGTATTTCCATGAAAAAGGAAAAATAGTCTAGATTCATCAAACAATTCCTCATTATTTTATGATATACAACGAGATGGAAGATTACAAAACAAGTTCGCCGATCTCATTTGCTATTAAACTTTGGAAAATTCATGGATGTTAGCGGTATGAAACATCCTCAGGGTTTATCTCAGTGATACTACCAGTGACGTTTTATTATTTTAATTTCGTCATATTTCGAACTTATTCTGATGTTTCGGTCATTGCTTTTTCTCTATTTTTCCATATTCAAGTGGTTCATTATTTTGACAGAACTTTTTTTTCTATTTCTTATACGAGAAAAAACCAATAAAAGTGGGTAAATAAAGCACACTTTGATAGGAAACTACTCATGGTTTCTACCAATTTTTATACAAGTAATTAAATGTGTGCAACTATGTGAAAATGTAATCAAATTGAGCTACCGAATTTTATCAAAAAATCAAGTTATTTCTAATAACACACAATTTAAGTTTATTACGTTTAGTGCCATCACAAAGTAATATATATGTTGTTTCACCATTATTATTTATCACTCAGTAGAGAGCAATCTGTTAATTGATAACAAACAATATGATTTCATAGAGAACAGGTGCTACCAATTTTATAAAGGTTGTGTCACGTACTTCATATGATAACATGTATGCTATGATTGATCCTTTTTGAAACTATTAGTGTGATTGCTGAAAAGTGAAAGGATAGTAGGTATGTTTTCTAGCGTATGACATCATTATTAAGTTAAGTTTGAAGTGGTTCAAGTGTACATAATTTTTACATGAAGTTAACAAAGGAAATTCTTCAATAATAAAAATAACAAATAAAAAATAAATTAAAAAATTATCAAAAAACTTTCCAAGAGAGATGGTTATATGTAACCTGCTCCCTTGGTGAGTTGTTTGATAATTTCTAAAATTATTGAAGAATTTGCCTTGTTTAATTTATGTAATAAATCAAATTGTCCATGGTCAACTTGTATATTTTTCTTGATTTGATTTTACATAATTATTACTTGTTGAAAGTCAAACTGACGTATTTTACAAGGTCTCTACACTTAGTGGAACATTTTGATTGATCTAACTGAAAATACACACCCGTTTGCATTGTCATATGCTCAATAGGAGCTCTTGAGCTGTTCACATCAATAGCTTTCAATGATTTCAAAAAGCCTAAGTCTGTACCAGCATAATACTCATCTGTTTAACCCCCATAGCCTATATGATTTGTTCAGATGTTATTTATGTCCCGGCAACATTCGCTAACGGCACCGCTGTACACGATCTTGTCAAGATATTCAGTCAGCCACAAACAAACTTCAAGTAACAACCAACAATGTGGTAAATTGGACAAAGGAATGTCGCATCGAACTCAATAAGGTAGAATCCGCAGCCGTCAAGTGCATCAACAGCATCGAGGAAATAGTATACTGCTTGCAGATCGAGAGAGTTGTCAGTCGAGAGATCCATGTTCGAAGCCTGGGTTCGACTAACCTTCAATGAGTTTTTCAGAGGTTTTCTCGTAGAATAAGTCAGTTACTGATTGTTTACATATTAGCCTGGTGGGTCACTATCATTCTTTCATAATATCCCAAGTACACTAACTCTCTTCCATAAATCATCCGGTCTCCTGCATCCCTAGTCACTCTTACCTACAAATGTATCTTTGAGTGGGGTTGAAAGAGTTCCTTCCTATATCTAAAGCAGCTTGGCTCCTTAGCGCATACTTGAGAAGGAAAATAAACACATGGCCTTTCCTTTCTCAAATTCGAAAGCTAGTGAATCTCATATTCAAGCAGATGTGTTCGCTTCTCATACGAACTTGTTCTTTGGCTTGAGAGAATAAAACACTTATCATCTGAACAGCGAAGATTTGAAAAATTTTTTTGGATATACTCACACGATATTTCACACGGAGAGCTTCACGTCTCTCGCTCCTATACGAGAGCGTTGATCGGTCCTACCTCTCGCCTTTTCACACGGGGAGCTTCACGTCTCTCGTTCCTATACGAGAGCGTTTATCGCTCCTACCTCTCGTCCTTTCACACGGGTAGCTTCACGTCTCTCGCTCCTATACGAGAGCGTGGATCGCTCCTACCTCTCACCCTTTCACACGGGTAGCTTCACGTCTCTCACTCCTATGCAGATTTCGCGTAGCGGAATATACACAAGCAGATTCCTTGGAAGATCAACAAGTTTATTTTACATGAACTGTTTGGTGAAATGATCGTGTTAAAAGCCTTTTAGTCGGATTATAAACGTCCGTTTCGAAATCTCCACTATTTATTGAATCCCAAAAAACACAATATGTTTTTCATATTATACAATCAATGGTATATATATATATATATATATATATATATATATATATATATATATATATATATATATATATATATATATATATATATATATATATATCATTTTTTTAGTCGGATTATAAAAGTCCGTTTCTAAAACTCCACAATTTATAGAATCACAAAAAACACAATATATTTTTCATATTATACAAACAATAGTATATATATATATATATATATATATATATATATATATATACATATATATATATATATATATATACCATTTCTTTGATGGTGAATTGCCCAACAAAATTGATGCATTTTATTATGACTAACTATCAAGTTGAATTCCTTCCACTATTTATTGAATCCCAAAAAACACAATATGTTTTTCATATTATACAATCAATGGTATATATATATATATATATATATATATATATATATATATATATATATATATATACCATTTCTTTGATGGTGAATTGCCCAACAAAATTGATGCATTTTATTATGACTAACTATCAAGTTGAATTCCTGCCACCAAATTGGTTTTAATCTTGAACTCAAATGCGAAAGCTGTCATTAAATTAATGAATGCTGTGAAAGTCAGCGTCGGCTTTTAATTCGACGATCCTCGATTGTTTGTTCAGCTGCTCGATAATCCAAACTTTTCACATACGACGATCAGACTTTTCGCCTCAATCGGACTTTTGACGGGAATTGCAATGTTGACCAGTACGCAAACGGTTTCAAAGGGTCCTTATCAACTAGTCATAATTGGAAATGAAGGATAAATATACAAGGTATACTGAAGAATACTATCCACCTGAACTTTGAAATTCCATGTGGTACTTTAGAGCATGTGTTGTTACCTTGTATAACAGCTTTTTTTGAAAATTCAAATTTTTAAAAAAGTTTTAAACGTTCTGAGAAAACTCTTTATAGAACGATGTTTCTTTTGAAAATATACGGAGATATTTCTAAAGCTGCAGAACATTTTGTTGCTGAATATTTCTCCTTGTTGCCAAAAGTAGAAACTTATGGCAACATACGTAAGTTTCTTGTTTCCACTGAAGCAACTAAAATTGTCGATAACTGCATATTATTTAGTAGAAATAATCAACATTTGATGCCGAAACATAAAGAAATTTCAAGGAACATTAAGGAATATTTTGAAACATTTAGGGAAACAAGCAACAGCAACAAATTGTTCGTCCGGTGGAAACGTAGCTATATATTTATTCGTTTTCGTACTTCATGCATTGCCGAAACATAAAGAAATTTTGAGGAACATTTAGGAACATTTTCGGAAACACGCAACGGCAACAAAAATGTTCCTCATTGTTCCTCCGTTGGAACTGTAGCTTTAGAGAGCCTCTACATGTGTCAGAAACAATTGGGTGCATAGTTTGAGTATTTATTGTGATCAGTACCTACTCGATCAACTATTCGAAATTTAAAATTACAAACTTCTAAAAATTCATGTTTTTTTATCCTGAAAATTTTTGAAGTGAAACTTCTTACGGATGAAACGGATGTGGGACATTTTTATCCAAGAAGAGGGAGAGAGCGATTGAGACCGATTGAGAGAAAGTGAGGAAGGGCGAACGTAGCATGAAGCACATAGTCATGGAGCGAGAGAGCGAGATAGAAAGGAAGATCGTGTTACTGTGCGCTTAAGAAAGTGACCGCCGTCGTGTGCCTCGCGTTCTTCTCGTACTCAACGATCAGACGACGAAATTTTCATCTCGGACACGACGATCGCGTACGTATCATCTGATAGCCGTCCAACAATCAGTTTGTATTTATTTTCGACAATTTTATCATTTTAATTACAATTTAATTCATTAAATTCCTAACATATCTTCCTTCTTCCCTCCCTCTAAGTCTCGTAAATCTAAAGCTTTAGATTGAAGATTAGTTTGCCAGAGAAGTTTCACTTCTGACATGTATACTTTGTACGCACGCACTTTTTTCTTAAGAACTCAAGTCAGAAGAGCTTTCATAAAGTTCATCACATGCTTTAGGTATAGTTAAACTTGAAATTTTACAGTGATACCTATGAATGGATTGTAACTACGAAAAAGTTATAATCTTCTCTTAAAATTAAAAATCTACCTATCTTTAAAATTTCTTCAAAATTTCACATTGTACGAAATATTCAACTGGAAAGTTTCATCTGGGACCCTCTATGAATGCCGCTTCTTGGTACCACCGTGAGAAGTGGGGCTACTTTCCACTGAAATATCATC
Organism: Cynegetis impunctata; assembly: GCA_030704885.1. Taxonomy (NCBI): domain Eukaryota; kingdom Metazoa; phylum Arthropoda; class Insecta; order Coleoptera; family Coccinellidae; genus Cynegetis; species Cynegetis impunctata. The sequence goes on from JARQZK010000001.1 coordinate 2,624,794, forward strand.
TTATTGTTCGAATATTGACAGTTCAATCAAACTGTCTCAATGTCTTCATGTAATTAACAAAACCTAACCCAGATGCGCTCTCAATTTCATCAATGAACAGATCCAGGGCCGTAACCAAGGGGGCGCCAGAGGGGGCTGAGTCCCCTCTGGAATCATTTGCCCCGCTCTAGAAAAAATACCAGAATTATTTCAAACCAAAAACGTTTATATCTGCGTTGAAACATAAAACTAGCCTAGTTACAAACAAATCTACCTAATTGTAAAACTGACTTAAAATTATTTACTTGCGGCATCTTTTAGCGACAAACGAGCGGCTACCAACATTGGTAACAAGTATTTTTGCATATAAAATTCACTTATTCTAGCATTTATTTCATACGTGTCTTGCTGCTAATTTGTGGCCCAATATCGCAATCATGATTTTTTCGCAACCGCACGAATAAATAGTGCACCCAATGTTGCCTACTCGTCCAAAAAACAATAATAGGTATTTTCGGGACTTTTCACTTAAATTACTATCACAATCTAAACCACGATTCTGTTACAGATATCGTTATTTTTATATAAATTGTACACAAAATATCATCATCATCTTTGTCTGTGGTTGAAGTTGTGGATTGTTTCTGCTACTGATACATATCAGAATTAAATTTTGCATACATAGCTTTGCTATGCTCAAATGTATTACTAAGTGAGATCTAATAGACACGACTGAATTTAACATTTTTAATAGCATTTCGAATTTCACATTTAACAATATTCATCAATGAAAATAACCTCTCCACGAATGCATTGGATGACGGTAAGCTTAGAAGAGTAAATGCAAATAGAGCTAAATCTTTAAAGGTAGGTAAAGGTAGGCTGCATTTTTTAAATCTATAATCTTCCTCCAAAAAGTGTGAAGTCAATATGAGTGGCGTTTTGAGCTGGTTCAATGAAAATCGACTACTACTGAATGTTTCCAAAACTAACATTGTCCAGTATAGAAATGTACAAAAAAAAGTGGATAAATTTGAAATGATCATTGATGGAGATCGATTATCTGGTGTGTCGCATGCCAAGTTCCTGGGAATAACGATGGATGAAAATCTAAACTGGAGGAAGCATTGTGGTGATGTTTGTGGTAGGCTTTCGGGTGTATCGTATCTTATGAGAAATCTGAGAACGGTTTTAACACTGCCACAACTAATAAATTTTTATAACGCTGAGGTTCACTCTAGATTGAGGTACGGCATTTGCTTTTGGGGCGTTTCCTCAGGTGCGGCGGACGTATTCATCTGTCAGAAACGCATAGTGAGATCTTTAGAGGGCATGAGCAGTACAGTCTCTTGCCGGGGTCTTTTTGCACGTTATGGGATTTTGCCTCTGTTCGGATTATTTCTGATGGAATTGAGCACATATGTTCATCTTAATAGGGGCAAGTTTCTAAAGAACAATGATATACACGAAAAGAACACACGCGCCAGAAATGATATACGCATTTCATTCCAACGGCTCAAAATAAGCAGAAAGTCCGCAAACTGCTTAGGTCCAAGACTCTACAATCACCTGCCCTATGAAATCAGGGAGGCAGGGAGTACGGTTTGCTTCAAACGGAAGTTGAAGCAGTATCTATTGACGAATATGTTTTATTCTCTGGAGGAGTATTTTCCTAATGTATTCTTAGTTTGAAATTGTGATTTATATATATTTGACGCTTTCCACACATTTGTAAATGTATGTAAAATGGAAATAAATTATTTGATTGATTGATTGATTGATTGAAAAGTAATAGGGTTGTCAGAGAGTGATTCAGCAAACATATCTTTCCATTTAACAAGTTTCTTTATTGTATATCTATGTCAGATATTCTATTGGGAGTTACAAAAGTAAGTGGCAGCTCAGAAAATTTTGGCCTTTGGACTGGATTTAAAATTATAGCAGGACTAAAACTTCTTATCTGCAGAAAAACATTTAAATGCGAGGACATTCGTTTGATTAATTCAAGTAAAAGTATTTCAATAAAATCCACACATTTTCCTTTAATTTCTTCAACCTCTTCAGATGAAATATTATTAGCCGTTAATCCATTTTCAAACTCTGAATATTATATTCTACTTAAGTGGAAATAGAAACACAACTAAAAACGATTAAGCGCAAACAAGTGACGAAGCAAGAGAGAGAATATTTACTTGATTGTCAATTTATAAGCTATTTCTTTTATTTATTTAGAGTTTTCTATGAGAGATTTTTTATTTATTATTTTTCATAAGAATAAATTTTTTTATTCTTCCAAAATGTTTTTTAGTGAATATTCGTTTTCTAGAATACTTTTCTAGGTAAAAAAAAAAAGAAAAAGTTGTATGTTCCTGTATTTTTTTCATGTATATTTATTTTAGTAATGCGTAAAAAACAAGCCCCCTCTAGAATTTGTTTAGTCCCCTCTAGAAAGCTGTGCGGGCTATAGCTCTTAACAGATCAAAAATAAAATGTTACTTTCTGGACAGAATAAAGGGAAACGTACTGAAAGAAATCATAGCATTTTTCTTGGAAAACAGCAGAAATACATCATTCAGATTATATTTATATTAATGAACTGGCATTTGCTCAGATTTAAACATTTTCTGAAACATTTCCCAGTACCTTCTGTTGCTTTAATAATTCACGATGATAAATGTCTCCTCTTGTATTTGATTATTAAAACTTCGTGAAAATGATTCTCCTAGAAGAGGCGGCGAGTTGTTGGCAATGGTCCTTGATTATACACAGGCAATTTAATAAATACGTGGTCTCATTTTCAGAAATGTTTTTGTCGAATTTTATAGCGACTGGCTCATTTCATCTTAGTAATTTATTATCGCCAGCTTTCATATTATATCGAATAAATTATATGTTTATTTTCCTCCTAGTAATAATTTATACAGTTTCCATGTAGTAGTTTCCTATTGCACATACCCTAGCGTATCAAGGATGGGCTTGAAAATGAGAAAACGTAAGCGTAAAGCTACAGTTCCACCGGAGGAAAAATGAGTAACATTGTGGAACATTTTTGTTGCTGTTGCGTGTTTCCGAAAATGTTCCTAAATGTTCCTTAAAATTTCTTTATGTTTCGTCAACAAATGTTGGCTGTTTCTACTTGTCACCCTTCAAGCTACAATTCCACCGAAAGAACATTTTTATTGCTGTTCCGTGTTTCCGTAAATATTCCAAAATGTTCCTAAATGTTCCTTAAATTTCTTTATTTTTCGGCAACAAATGTTGAGTGTTCCTACTTGTCGCTGGTATCCATTTTGAGCGGTAAATTTCAAAAGAAAATAGGAAACATTTGTGAAAAAATCCGTGTTGCTATCGCAGTGGAAACGTATCGAGAACGCAACTAGTAAACATTCTTGTCGCAGATTTTCAGTGTGCAGTGAAGTGCACTATATAAAAATATTTAGATACTGTATTTAGCAGTAACGAATAGTCGACATGTTTCGAGTTATGAACTCATTATCAACACTGAATACAGGAGAGTATTACATCTTATTTTATAAAACAGGCAAAAGCAAAGGTGATACCTGAAAATCAATAAAGTATGTGCCGAATTTGAGTAGCAAAATTTGTAACAGACTAGCGAAAAATAACGTCAAAACAATTTGTACAAATAAAAGAAACTTGAAGTCATTCTTGGTCAATAATAAAGAGAAATCTAACATCGGAGAAAACAGTGGTGTTTACAAAATATTTTGCGACGAATGTCCTGCTTTCTATATTGGACAAACAGGAAGGAATATAAACATTCGTGTTGAAGAACATAAAAAGTCAATTTTACAAAATAAAAATACAACTGGCTCTGGTCTCATACGTTGTGATATGTTGCTTAACACCTACAATCAGTCTAATTGCGAGTTCTGACGTGATAGTCAGTATTCTATAATATAACATAAGACATAACCATTTTCTTAACCAAGTTTTCACTTCGAATAACTGTTCAATCAATCCTCGAATTACCCATTGCCCCCAGCACCGCCCAGGTTTCCACCGAATCGAAAGGATCACCAGGATAAGTCCCCTTAAATCAATGAAATAATATATAGTTGATGTCGATGCTAAGAGTCTATTCCGAATATTGGTGAAAGAAGTTTTGAAATCGGATTAGTAGATTCGTAGATTAGCTTCTACATCCAAAATTACAAACTAAAAACTCTATAATATCGATTTATTCTATATATGAGGTTCTTTCAGTTTATAATGATGGTGCAGTTTGAAAATATAGATTTAGTAAGTATTTTTATATGATGAGGTTACAGTGTACCAAAATACATCAGGCAATTATTGTAGTAGTAAAAATTACAGATCTTTATTACAAATAAAGTACTTAAAATATTAAGACTTTAAGTGTGAATATCACGGTTATTCGTGAAGTTACTTCCACATTCTTAAGGCACTTTTTCTGCGTAATCTAGTGGCGTCGAGAAAATTCGAAAAAAAAAGTGCCATTTCGAGTTATGGCCTAAATATGTATTTTTTTAAATGGGATTCGCAGTTTGGTTGAAACGGATTTTTTCCTCTTTCTAACGATGTATCATATGTCGAGAAGCTTTTGATGCGTAAGTCTTTAATAGGGAAAATAATATTTTACTACATTATTTTTTGCGTTTTTCATACGTATTTGAAGTAGGCGGTGACATCTATGACAGAGTTGGTTCATACATTTCCGTCATAATATCAATTGACTGATTTAATCGTAAAAGTCAGGATGTTGTACGAAAATTACGAAAAATATGATATGTTAGACAGCTTTATAGCAATAACAGTTGTGATATTGCATCTGAGATATATTTCAATCGAAGAAGATAACCTACTAAAGCTATTTTCAAGAGATTAAAAGAAAATCTTATTAATTTCATTTAACAAAATATAGCAAATTTAATATTTCGACAGTAAATTTGTCTTGAAAAAAGAGGTCGAGAATGCGTCCATTTTTTAGTATCTCCAACAGTTCCAAGATATCCCATACAAACGTAGAAATTTGCCCACCCTGTAACTTCACGTTTAGTTTCGTCTTTTTTGTGTGAAAAACAGGAGATATCACAAGGAAAAAGAGGACATTTTAACACTTATCTGTTATTAGTTTTAAGAGTCGGGAGGACTTAAAAAGCCTATTCCAGAAGAATTTTTTTTTTTCCTCTCACAATTACATCTTTAAAGACCGCCGCTCCCCACAGAACTTCATTAATCCCCACTCCCTCAATTTGATCGGTTTCATTATGAATAAAATTCAGCTAACTATCTTTAGTGTGAACACACAGCAATCGGAGTTTTCTTATCGTTCAAGAACTGCATTTATTTTTTCCGTATTTTGTCCGAAAAGTTTTTATTTTCACAAATGCTATGTAAACAACTTCCAAATAAAAATTCATAAATGCCCAATTGATTGAGTTCGTACGCTCTGTTAATTTGTATATTCAGCCACTGAATTGATAATACAAAAAAAATTTATTGAGTTGCCACCATTCGTTTTGAAACATGGATTTTTCACTAGTATATATATATATCGAATGAAACAGCTTGTTTCATTACTGAAAACTCCATGAATTCATATAATTTCGTGGAAAAAAAATTCGTTTATATCTATTCATTTGTTGAAGTAAATGTTTCAGTAATTATGAAATACCGTATCCAAATATTCGTTCTATCCCCGAATGAAATATTTATATAAATTACATTTATGCTAATTAGTAAAAATAATTATCGTCGAAACATAGCAATTAAAACATAAAATATTTTCACATCGAAAATTCATTCAAAACCCATCCCGCACAAATATCTGTAATTTATGGTACTTGATTTAATTACTGGGAGTTACAAACTCCAGTTAACGTGTGTAGTGTGTTCAACAATCGAAATGAAGTTATTAAAATTTCAATACATATCTGCTGATGAATCTGTCAAAATCAAAAATAATGTTTACTAATAAATTCGCCAATCGAGATTTCCGCGGCATTTATTCCATGAAATTTCCATTTTTACAATCTGACAGTGGCGAGCATTGGATTTTCCATTCCACTGTTTCACATTTCAAGATGAAAAGGAAAGATGAGAAATAGATGGAAATTTCGAAAAAAATTTACGATTCATTCTGAGATCGAAACCTAAAAATGTTCCATACATCAAAACCCATTCGTAATGGATAACTTGAATTCATATATATATATATATATATATATATATATATATATATATATATATATATATATATATATATATATATATATATATATATATATATATATATATATATATATATATATATATATAAGAGGAGGGTAGTCGCTGACTAGTTTAGAGGAAAACTATTTGTAGGGACTGCAGCAATGTAAAATGAAACTCTTTGAAGTTTTTCCAAGCTTTCGGAATTGTTTATTCCATCATCAGGGAGAATCTATCGTGAGGATGATTACATATGTTGTGATAATACGATATAAGAAACATTAAAATTATGCTATTCGTTAAATAATCAGATACATTTTTGAAGTTATAATTAAATTTCTGAACGAAATGACAAGTCGGTGTCACTCATTTTTTTATTTTCAAATTGAAGTTTGACATTATTTCGTTACGTTAAATTAATTTAATTTAGTGTTATTTTATATCAAGTGAAAGTAAAAAAGAATAAATTTCACTCAAATGGCTTATATCTGATTTTTATTTATGGAATTCTTGTCTTGATAAATAAAGGCCATTTCTAAAAAAGTTTTTTTTTGAAAGATGTGATTCTCTTGCAAGAACAGTTGTTGAAAGGTAGTTCATATGGTGGTCACAATCATTGACATGTTTAGCTAAAGCACATCTCTCAGGGTGTAATCTACTATCACTCTTATGAGAAGTGATTCTGTCTTTTAATATTCTTTTAAAACAAATGAAGAACAGAGTACTCAAAATTTCTGATATATCTTTTCATAACAAAAATTTGAATAAACTTCAAGAACTTTTCATACAAAATTCCTATTCACCATCTTTAGTCAAGAAAATTTTATTTAGCACATCCTTATCAGAAAATGACATTATAGGACAAAATAACAATTCTCGTAATGAACTTGTTACAGATATGAGTCAAGTTTCAATTTTTTATGCCTCATTACCTTATATAAAAGAAATAACACCTAAACTGACCAGAATTTTTCAATCTTTTGAAAACATCAAAATTGCAAATAGAACAGTTATTTCAATGAGAAAAATATATTCGAAAGTAAAAGACAAAATTCCTATTTCATCACTCACAAATGTTGTTTATAATATCCCTTGTCATGATTGTGATAAGAATTATATTGGCCAAACAAAAAGAATATTAAAAGACAGAATCACTTCTCATAAGAGTGATAGTAGATTACACCCTGAGAGATGTGCTTTAGCTAAACATGTCAATGATTGTGACCACCATATGAACTACCTTTCAACAACTGTTCTTGCAAGAGAATCACATCTTTCAAAAAGATCTTTTTTAGAAATGGCCTTTATTTATCAAGACAAGAATTCCATAAATAAAAAAACAGATATAAGCCATTTGAGTGAAATTTATTCTTTTTTACTTTCACTTGATATAAAATAACACTAAATTAAATTAATTTAACGTAACGAAATAATGTCAAACTTCAATTTGAAAATAAAAAAATGAGTGACACCGATTTGTCATTTCGTTCAGAAATTTAATTATAACTTCAAAAATGTATCTAATTATTTAACGAATAGCATAATTTTAATGTTTCTTATATCGTATTATCACAACATATGTAATCATCCTCACGATAGATTCTCCCTGATGATGGAATAAACAATTCCGAAAGCTTGGAAAAACTTCAAAGAGTTTCATTTTACATTGCTGCAGTCCCTACAAATAGTTTTCCTCTATATATATATATATATATATATATATATATATATATATATATATATATATATATATATATATATATATATATATATATATATATATATAATAATCAATAATAATTATCGGGTTATAGGTTGTTGAGACTGAATCAAACTCTATTTACCATTTAATTCTCAATATTTCGTCAAAGTTTTTTGACTTCATCAGGAGATCACTACAAAGAATCACCCAACATAAAAGTGACTGCAAAACAAAAAAGGATTCTTGTGCGTTTGCGAAACATTATAAAAAGACCGGTCATTCCTTCAATTTTACTGATGTGAAAATATTGAAGTGCGAAAACAATTATAAAAAAAAGACTTTTTCATGAAATGTATTATATTAATAAGACTAATACTTCCATTAACTCTAAATCGGATATAAATCAGTTGAGTAATATTTATAGTTGTATTTTGTAGACGTTTCCATGTTTTCAATTCATTGCATGCCATGTACCGATGATATCTAATGCCCGCTACACACATAACGATATATCGTTGCGATTTCAAACTGCACAGTTAAATCGAATAGCCCTGGTGCCTCTACACGGCACAGATATCTGCGTCGATATTGTCAGTTGTACACAGAAGCTCGCGCGAGAAACATGTCATCGGCAATAACGGAAGATGATGAAGATGCATTTGCATTTTTGGGTTTGATGATATGCTTAAAGAAAAAAAAATCACGTAATGTGTGGTGTAAGGACTGGCTTCTAAAACGGAAGTCATACTCTCATATAAATTTATTAAATGAGTTGAAATTGGCACCAAAAGATTGGCATAACTATTTAAGAATGAACGAGGAGACGTACTTAACCCTCTTGGCTTTAGTCACCCCGCTGATTCAGAAAATGAACACTGTAATGAGAGAAGCAATAAGTCCTCACGAGAGATTATCTGCAACACTGAGATTTTTAGCTACAGGTCGCTCATATGAATGCATGAAGTTCTCTACTCTAATATCACCACAGGCTCTCAGTCAAATAATTCCAGAAACTTGTGATGCTCTCACAGCAAACTGTTTCATAAATTGAGCGATCGGTCGAATAGATCGCGGCGTCGTATCCACACGAAACGATAAAACTGTGCAAACGCAAGTATCAACGATTTATCGAATAGAAAATGCAACTGCCACCGATGAACTGTGCAGATGAAATTATCTGCAAAGATTTGTCATACACACGTTCGATAAAACTGTGCAAATTGACTGCACAGTTATATCGTTACGATATATCGTTACGTGTGTAGCGGGCATAAGACGCAGACAGGTTTTTTGTTTTGTATATGGTTTGTATTGTTGTTTTTTCAATTTTCGTTCATTCAGTTCCCAGCTTGCTACATTAAATCGTTTGCATGTTTTGTATTCTGTTAATAATTTTTTTTACTTGTGTATGTACTTTTAAGGCTACTCAATTTCCAGTTATTAATTTGGAATTTTTTATTTATACAGCTATTTTAAATTGTGTTTTGTTTGAAGTGATCTCCTGATGAAGTCAACAAACTTTAACGAAATATTGAGAATTAAATGGTAAATAGAGTTTGATTCAGTCTCAATGACCTATAACCCGATAATTATTATTGATTAATTGAAAATAAAAGGTCGATAAATAACAAATAACATCTCTTCTATATATATATATATATATATATATATATATATATATATATATATATATATATATATATATATATATATATATATAATATATATATATATATATATATTTATATATATATATATATATATATATATATATATATATATATATATATATTTATATATATATATATATATATATATATATATATATATATATATATATATATATAACTGAGATTGAATTCTCGCGCACATCACTTGGTGAAACATCATAAAGACTAAAGTATAAACTTTAGAATAAAACAAACTTGGCTTATATTTCACTATATAAAAACATTTAGATACTGTATTTAGCAGTAAAGAATAGTCGACATGTTTCGAGTTATGTACTCATTGTCAAGACTAATGACAGGAGAGTATTACATCTTATTTTATAAAACAGACAAAAGCAAAGGTGATACCTGAAAATCAATTTGTGCGTTTACAAGGGGTAATTTACTATTATTTCGAGAATTTCAAGAAGGTCAAGGCGCTTTCCTTTGTTACCTGAATGTAACAATTGGGTTTTGTTGAAATCCAGGAAATGATTAAATTTTATACAATGTTCGGAGAAGCCAGTGGTATTTTTTTCTGTAAAATTGAATTTTTATGTTCTTCAACATATTTATATTCCTTCCTGTTTGTCCAATATAGAAAGCAGGACATTCGTAGCCGAATTTGGGTAGCAAAATTTGTAACAGATTATCGAAAAATAAGGTTAAAACAATTTGTACGAATAAAAGAAACTTGAAGTCATTCTTGTTCAATAATGAAGAAAAATCTAACATCGGAGAAAACAGTGGTGTTTACAAAATATTTTGCGACGAATGTCCTGCTTTCTATATTTGACAAACAGGAAGGAATATAAACATTCGTGTTGAAGAACATAAAAATTCAATTTTACAAAATAAGAATACCACTGGCTCTGATCTCATATGTTGTGATATTTTGTTTAACACCTACAATTAGTCTAATTGCGAGTTCTGACGTGATAGTCAGTATTCTATAATATAACATAAGACATAACCAATTTCTTAACCAAGTATTCAGTTCGAATAACTGTTCTATTCTTCTCTAAGACCATAAAAAATGTTATAAACACAAATTTGAGGAAAAACAACATGAAAAACTTATGAATATCAGGTGTCAATTTCTATGAAAATGAATTTTGTATAACCGATAGCTGGTCTGGTGCATTCACCACTTTGCATTAAACTATTTCAAATCTATTTCCAATTGCATTAAACTATTTCAAATCTATTTCCAATATATGAAATTAGACTGAGCATTTCGTTTTTCATGTAACAAGACTGAACTTTGACATCACGTGGCCGGCTAACAAATCTTTTATATAAAAATTCTACTTGCGTATGTTTGTGTCAACTATTCTCAGAAAATTGTTCCTTCCAATTTCAAGAATCATTTTCTCTGTTTCTGTCTTAAATATACTGATTTCTTTGTTGTTTTTTATATACACAGATAACAGCGAATATAGACTCGGTGCCAAGTTACAGAAACATCGTTGTCCAATTTTTTTTTTCTGCTGTTGGTTTATCACACCAGTTATCTCCAATTCTAGGATAGTTTTTGTGATTAACTTTATTGATTTTAATGTTTACTTCATGGATACTTATTAAGATCTGGCAGGATAAAAGTTGATACACATCGATAATGCCAGTCAATAGAGAATGGCTTTGGTTTGTTATATATCAACTTGAATATCCATTTTCGTACTTTTTCAAGTTTCTTGTGTGTATATATATATATATATATATATATATATATATATATTTCTTTTTGATTTTTTTTGATACAGTGCAATAGTCTAGTATTTTTAGAGAGAATACGGCTGCAAAGAGTAGTTTTAGCTGCTTTTACATCCGCACGGATTGTCAAAAGCCACATATCAATATCCTTTAATCGTTGTGTTGTTTATTTATTTGGGGACGAACCGCAAACCGTTATATTTCTTTGGCTGATGTATATTTTACGTTGTCCATTGTCATTCGTTGGTCCATTTCAGTAGCGGATATAACCGAGCTTCTGTAAGGGAAAAGCTTTTTTAAGTGAACTTACTTCGAATCCCTATTCATCTTTCACATTCAAAAGAGCTTTAACTTCCATTGACGCAGCCGGCCTTATGTGTACTCTGTTTTTTTTTTTCATGGAATTTATCTTCGCTATAACTAACGCCACCTTTCAATTCGGGTGACGTTATAAATCTGCGTCGGTATTTCTTCTAGCACTAGAAGTAAGTAAACAGATAATATGTTTTATTGAATCAATTGAATGGATCCGGAGAACGGTCCGGCATGAATTTATTCAAAGCCGATACATTCTGTTAATATTATATTGAAGCGAACAAGTGTAAGATCAGACGCAGGACTCGGAGTGGCGAGTGATTTTCTAAAGCTAATCGTTTATTTGAGTCAAGAGAGCTTGAGTAACTTCTTGAAACGTTATCGAGATTTAAATCGATAAATTCAACACTCACCAACAAAGGTGTACCTATTCCAATCTTGAGTATTTTCGTCATAAGTTTTTCAACATTTCCACTGAAAGTCATCCTTATTATAACTTTTTGTAGTATATTCCCCATATATATATATATATATATATATATATATATATATATATATATATATATATATATATATATATATATATATATATATATATATATATATATATATATATATATATATACTGCCCCATTTCAACTACTGTTCTACCATTATGTATATGTTTCAAAAGTGTGATATAGAAGTCTTACAGAAAAAGCAAAATTGTGCGTTAAGGCACATATTAGGGTGCAATAGGTACACAAGAATAAGAGACATGTTAGTAGCTACAAATTTATTAAGTGTGAAGCAAAATATTTTGCTAAATACAATGACTGTTGTATATAAGATAAAAAATGGTACGTACCCAGAACATATTTTAGAAAAACTACAATTAGTATCTTCTGATATTCACAATTATAATACAAGAGGTAGGCAAAATTTTTATATTACATGTGTGCATTCAACTTTTGCACAAAACAGTCTGTTTCATAAAGGTTTAATAGACTTCAATAATCTTCCAGACTATATAAAGAATTTGAATATTGTTAGTTTTAGAGAAAGGTTAAGAAAATATATTGTGGAAAACCATAGTATTATATAAGCAGAGATGTGGAACTTTTCTTTTTTGTTGTAATGTGATAGCAATTTGCTAAATGAAGGATTATTATTATTATTATTATTAATATATATATATATATATATAAATATATATATATATATATATATATATATATATATATATATATATATATATATATATATATATATATATATGTATATATAACATCAATGTAGGGATTAATGTCAGTCCAATCAACCTCTACAGCATTTTAAATTGAGTTAGAAGTTTCAAAATATGAATGTCAATTGGCTTGTTGTTGAAAAACTACCTTTTGGGAGTGTCAACAACAAAAATGAAAACCTAGATTTGAAATAGTTACGTGAGAATGATTATGAAAAATAAACAAAAAGTGCTAATTTCGAAGTCACTGAAAAAAATCCCGTAAATATCCACTCGAATGATCCTGTTGGAACTAGTTCAGTAAACATTATTTCCGTAATGTTGAATTTGAAAGTGTTAATTTATAGCATTCATATGGCATAAAGAGTCAATGCTGCAAAAACTCCTTGAAGTGAAGAATTTTATGACTCGAATTAACTATTTCAATTTATATCAAAGGGTTCCTCGAAAAAGGCATGTTCAGAGAGAGAGAGAGAGAGAGAGGGCGAAAGCTGAAATGGAATTACACGTTAACTTTCAAATTTCATTTTCCAACATGAAGCATGAAAACTAATTCTGTACTGACAAAACGAATTTAAAAGTAGAAGCAATTGTAAATTTCACATGATTCAAAATTGATATTCGCTTCAATTAAATAGTATTTAAGAATATAGCTTCATTTTTCATACTTTCGTATCAGTAACTTAAACATTATTTGAGGTTTCAAGCTCTAAGAGTGTGTGTGGCAACACATTTTTTGTATATGAAAATTTTTTTTCTCATGATTTTTGATCGAAAGTAAGTTTCAATATATAATTTGGGTTGAAAATAATGATGATGACGATAGTTTTCGTCTCGAACGATTATTTGATTATATAGAGAAGACTGTTTTTCTCAGACAATTCAGCTTTTTCCTAATGTCTGATGGAATTCTAAATTTTTTCCGGCACGGCATGAATCTCTCCTTTTTGTATACCATAATCAAGTTTCAGACCGCCAGCGTTTTTCGTTTGAAAATGAATAATTTTTCGGCTACCGTTAAATTTCGCTTTTTCGCACCCACATGGTCAAATAAGCATGCTAGGTGACAACTATTGTCGGAATCATTAACCAGTAACAAATGATACATGGTTGTATTCTAAATGTCATATGGAGACAAAAAACTGAAACTATACCCGGTGTCCCATTTAAAAATCGAAAGTTTATGTCATTTCCGTTGAAACCGGAAGTTGAATGAAGTTGAGTTACTGGTCAAAAAAATGCAGTTTTATTCATCAAACAGATCCTCCAAATTTCATTTAATTATCTCCGAAAACAAGAAGGTTACAGGGGCGAGCCTGTGTGTGTGTGTGTGTGTGTGTGTGTGTGTGTGTGTGTGTTTATGGAAAATTCAAAAGACTCTATTTTTCACTAACTTCTCTATCAATTTTGTCGTTGTGGTCACATAATCCTAACAAACAAGCGCCATGGGAATCCATCAGTACTAGCAAAGCGAAGCCAACTTGTGGTGATTGCAATTAACTGCATGTTAAACGATGGACGGGGTTGCGATAACCCTGTCCTGGACCATTATCAGAAACGCAGTTACCGATCACTGACCAATGGAGCCAACGGGTAAAAATGCATTCAATATTTAGCAATTCGGCCGCATTCCGAAATGATGATCGTGAATCGATTTAAAAAATTATCTCATCTGAAAATCGTGGGAAAAACAGTGCACACTGAATATTAATTCAGTTGTAGTCTAAAACGAGAATCTAGTGCGTTTCTTTTATATCAATATAGGTACATGTTGACGAGTTGAGTGCATAAGATGAAATAATATCCTCATGAACATTTATTTTTCCGAACTGGAAAATACTTAATAATTGATGAATATATTCATTTGAAAAGACATAGAAACCTCTTATGTAGATAAAACAAGGATAACACATGAAGTGATCAAGGAAAATTCTTCAATAATTTATAATTGTCAAATAATCTTCCAAGGTAGCTTGTTATATATGTTCCGCTAGTCGAAATCTGCATTGACAATGCAACAGTGAATTATAGAAAAGGTCGAGTCACTATGACTCAAGATCTATAGATAACTGTTTCGATCTTATTAGATCTCTTCAGTAGTGCATACTCATTCCAGAGAATGGAAAAAGGAAACACACGTGTTTCATTCCTCCCTGAAGTATGTGTCAGGGAGGCGGGCAGCTTGAGTTTGGGATTAACTCCTTCAGCCAGATCAGAGGATACACTTGTATGTACAAGTGCATTAAGGATAGGTGAGACGGGATATTTATGAAACATAGGAAGTGTGGGTAGGGTTCAGAGGATTAATACTGGCCCAGCATTCGCCTTATAAGTTTGCAAGCAGTGACTTACATTACCATGAGAAAATCTCTGAAAAAACTCATGGCAGACCAGTCGGCCCCGGGGTTTGAACCCGAGACCTCCCAAATACTAGCCAGCGTACGCTAAGTACTCGACTAACTAGCTTGGTCATTCCAGAGTGAATTGACATATTTTCTTATTATTCCGCAATACAAATCTACAATATGGATAACAGCCCATAGCGCCAACCGACAAAGATATTAGGAACTAATATTCTGACGGTAAATGCAGAATTCTACAAGAAGGAGTAAATAATTCCTAATATGAAGATTTTTACTCTACTACAGTGGCGTCGTTTCGGTCTAAACAGTGAAATGTTAGTTCCTAATATCTTAAGGGTAGGGCGCTTAAGGTTTTTATCCATATATTTAGTAGTTTGGCCGCGATTTGTATAAGAACAATAAGGAATATGTCAATTCACTCAGATAAGTAAGCTGCACACTGAAGAAATCTAATAAGATTGAAACAGCTGGAAGCAGATCTAGAGTCTGAATGACTCAATATTTTCTATAATTCACTGTATCATTGTGAATGCAGATTTCGCGTCACGGAATACATATAATCAGCTCCCTTGGAAGACATTTTGGTAATTCTAAAGTATTGAAGAATTTTTCTTGTTCATTTTATGTGATATATAAAATTGACTATGTCAACAAATATGTTTTACATAAATTGATTGGTTCAACAAGGATAAACAGTGTGCGATTTCAAAAAAACGAGAAATCAAATTTTTCTGTTTGGGTAATAGTGAACATGAATGAAAATTCTTATTGATGCTACAGTGGCAGCACGAGTGTAAATCCTGTAGTAATACCGAGAAGACCTTATATATATGTGATTGGGAATACGGCGTGTAGAAAACGTGAAAAAAAAAGTAGCGTGGGGCGAAATCAGAGTAATTGACGGGATAAGCCAATAATTCGGGCCTTTTACACACCAAATAATCGATTTTTACGTGAGTGGTTCAAGAGTAATACCATGATGAAGGATGATGAAACGTTAAGTGTTGTATTTCCAACGTTTATTAATGACGTCTGACAAGCAAAGTGTTTTATACTATTTTGCATTCACAAAATCCCTAGGAGTAAATGTAACGTTATAAATAGATAGATTAGATTGTGCGGTATCAATTCGTTACATGTAATGGGTGATTCATTGAGAGGTTCTTTTTTCAAAAATAAAAACCAAATCAATAAAACAATTTTATTGTTGATCCTTCATTATTATACAAGAGAACAATTTTTGACACTTATATTTTGAATATTATTTCTTTCAAATGTTGGCCGTAACTGTGGCACTAACATGATCCATCTTAATATTCCTAATATTCCAATTTTCAATGACGCGTTGGAACAATTCGGTTGATATGGAAAATTACGCGAGTAATGCTGTACTCCAATGCATCAATCGTAGCCGGCTTATCCGCGTACACTTTTGATATCACGTAGCCCTCAATAAAATAGTGTAGAGGTGTGATGTCACATGGTCTATGTGGCCAATTCACTGGTCCAACGGTTACCAGGAAAGAGCCTATTTACTGAAACGGTGAAGTTTCGTAAGGTCAATCGACTTCAATTCTTGCACTAATTGAATTTAATAAGCTTTTAAACCCAGATCTTCATGTAAAATACGACAAGTTGTTGCATTCGAAAATCCTCTCTGTTAAGAACTCCGACTAATTGATTCTTCGCGGTTCTCAGGAACGCTCACCGCTACTGCCTCTATATTTTCTTCAGTACGAGCTGGATGTGGTCTAGTTGGTGGCGTATTATCCAATAATGAAAATTGGGTTTCAAACTTCTCGATTGTATAGCGAATTGTGCGTTCAGTCGAGCCGATTATGTAGACCATAAGTCTACACGAAACAGATTCCTTGTAGAACACTGATTTTCATAATACAGCCGAACAACTTGTAGAATCTATGCCGGTCTAATTCTTTCGCGAATGAATTGTAAAACAATACAGAATTAAAATGCCATGATATGTTTGGAATGTGGGTTTTGTGTGTTTTACATTAGGATTCCATTATTCTAGGTGACATTCATCCTCTCAGGGGATATGTTGAGTTCTTATATTTTTCGCAATTTCAATAAATTGTGTAATTTCAAAGACAATAGTTCAAAATTTTTTTCGTCTAAATAAATATGCAATACAGCCAGTCACCGAGTGATATTTGAATATCTGCATATGTAAGATTTCAATTCATATCGTGGATCACGAATTTTGATCTGTAGTTTGATTTGGTTTAATGTTGCAGTGCCAAAAATTGAAATATCTGGAAAGTCTGATGTATACGTCCGTACGGAAAGTACTGTCAGCTTACGATGTGTTATAACTCAATCGTTGGAGGAGCCAGCTTATATTTTCTGGTACCACGATGGTGAGAGGGTGCTGAAGTATGACAGGAGCGCTATTGATATCAGGACGGAGAGGCTCGGTTCAGATACAACAGAGAGTACATTGATCATCTTCCATGCGAAGCCCGAACACTCGGGTAACTATACTTGCAGTCCTTCAAATTTGGATTCGGCAAGTGTTCTTCTGCACGTCTTGAATGGTGAGTAAACGATTCTGCTTATTGATACAGTTAGAGCAAATTCAGAGAAAAAAATATTTATGCAGTGATTGATTTACTTTCACTATATAGGTACCTAATTATGAAAACTGAATCCATAGAAAGACATTGCTAATTTTTAGTTCAACTGAACATAGTACGAGAATATACGTTTGTCTTGTTAGCTGAAATACATCAGCTTAGGTCGATTGTTAAAAGTTTGAAATAAGCAATCCTGACCAGAATTGTTTGTTTCATTGAATTGAATTGGCACTTACTTGGTGAAAGTTTATATTCATAACTTTATGAAGAAATAAAAAACTAACTTTTCACAGGTTGAAATGAAAATCTATTGAGTAAACGCGTTTCGTACATTGACTTCATCTCGTACTAAATCATGGTATCACAAAACGTATCTATTTAATCAAAAAATTGAACATAACAGAGGGGTTTCTAGAGAAACTAAATAACAATAAGCAATTCATTCAGAGTTATTGGTAGGTACATTGAACAGATTGAGGAGAGGAGAAGGGTTTACTTCAATCTGGTCGTTAACTAGGGTCCGGAATTTTTATATTCATTGATGTATAGGGATTCTCAACAGTTATTTTTGTGGAAACTATTTTCTAACTGTAATATTTTATAATTGTGATTAAAGCAGGAAACTGACTTTAATTATGCGTGCCATCTCATTCAAGAAAACTCTGCCTTTAATCACAATTATAAAATATTACAATTAGAAAATAGTCTCCACAAAACTAACTGTTGGGAATCCTACCAACAACTCTGAATCAATTGCTTATTATTATTTAGTATCTCTAGAAACCCCTCTGTTATGTTCAATTTTTCGTAGAAATAGATTGTTCTGTGATACTATAATTTAGTACGAGATGAAGTCAATGTTATGACGAGACGCGAGTTACGATCCGCCACTATCTATAACTCGCGTTTACTCAATAAATTTTTATTTCAACCTGTGAAAAGTGAGTTTTTTATTTTTATAAGTTATTGTTTGTTTCGGATGAAAATCATTCATACCACTTATTAAAATGTTAGTAGATGGATTTAAGATATCAAGATCTCATATCAGTGGGGCTATTTTCTGGGTATGGCAGGGTATGAGAAAGCTTTAGTTATTAGAGCATAAGGAATTTTTGGAGGAGAAAAATTCAGTAATAGGCTTAAAATTACTATATGAACGTTCTACCGAATATTGGAGTCCTAGTGATACTTACGATCAATAAGTGTAATACTTATTGCAGCTTTTCCTTATTCGAAAAAATTTGCCGAAAATGTTTCGAGGAACATATTTATATATAAATATATGTGAGTATAAAGGATTTCCAGTAAGGGCTGGACGATAGTAAAATGGAATGAAACAAGGTCATTTAAAAGGCCTATGAATAACATAATGTATAGAATATAACACTGTTGAAATGCCCGCCATGGATTTCCATGGTGGCACTGATTCGAGAGGTCTAATTATCAATTACTCTGCAGAAACCTCCGACTGAATTGATGCAATGGCTGATGTTGACTTTGAGGGCCTTTCGGCCTATTGGCATAGATCTGCGACTTTAGAAAAATGCGAAAGAATAAGTCTAGCTGGGTAAGCTAGCGGGATCTTAGTGTCCAATACGTCAGTAATTTTTTGAGAATGTCTTGCCACCTGGTAAACCTCATGTGCGCTGTCTTCGTCCCATATATGGCAAGTTTGGTTGTTGACATAGCATTTCATCCAAAAATACGCCTCGTCGCTAAAAATGATTTTTCAGCCAAAATGGGGGTGCTCTACCAAACGCTCCAAAGCCCAGTCAGCGAAAAAGGAACGTTTTCTATGGTCATTAACTTCGCACTGGCGAGTCAGATGGATTTTATTCAGGTACATGCCCTCAGTACACTAAAGATGGTGCAGATTTGTACCAAAATATAGGTTTTTTTCAAGGAAAGATCCTACTTCTTTTGCCATGCCTACACCTCTTAAACTAAGCTTATTTGGTGAAGTCTATATACATATATATATATATATATATATATATATATATATATATATATATATATATATATATATGCTATATTTGTAAAAGAAGGGGTTCTATTTGGCTCTGAGAGGGGATTAGAATTGGTTCGAAGTGGTATACATGAAAATTTTGACGAGAAATTGTGAATCTTTGGATTAGTGAAAAATGAATGAACAAGTACATTCCTACAGAATATTGTAAACAGATTGCAATTTAGTCGATGTTCGTGCATTGCGTCATTGTTCAGTAGATGGACTTTGCAGAGGTGTAGCTATAAACAACAATGGATTCAGTTGACTTATCAAAGGCCAAACTAATTGTTCAGCCATTATTCACCACTGTTGACACCGGCAACAACAAGCTGGGAAAGTTGTGTCATGTAGCCATAGATATATATTTGATGGGTCCACTAGAATACAATTCGTTATTAAGAAGTAATGATATAAGTTGTTGAGCCCTCGTTTCTCATTTAGGTAATACATCATTTTGGGCCAGTTCACTTTTTTGAAAAACATTTCTGTGCGATTTATGCGAGAATTCTGCAGAATAAATTATCTTCTATGAAATTTTTCAATGATCCCGAACATCGATGTCGAAGAGATGAGCTACAAAAAAAAAAGTGGCGGCAAATGAGTTGACAAAAATTCTGTTATGGTCGTTTCACCTGCGCACAGAGCTGTTATATTTTCATTTATTTACGGAAATGAAATTCAACGAATATAACAGGAATCTCACAAAATAGTTGCAGGATAAAAAGGAGAAATGTTATTTTGGGCCATCTTCAGGTAGACTCAGAGTGCAGTGAAATGACAAATATATAAGTATCAAAGTATCCTAAATCCTTGCGATATTCAGAACTCAAAAGACGCTCTTGAATATGGGTGTTCAATAAATAAATATATATATATATATATATATATATATATATATATATATATATATATATATATATATATATATATATATATATATATATATATATATATATATATATATATATATATATATATATATATATATATATATATATATTAGACTTAAGCAGGTCCTATATAAATACCGCACATATAAATTTGCGGTATCCTAAATTCAGTATTACTTTGTCAAATACAAGGGACAAATATGCCAGCGAACGGTGTCTATGTATAAAATTCCCAGTTCAGTATTGTTCCCGTGAGGGTTATAAAATATTATATTATGAAGAAGTGTGTATTCAGAAGCCTTTTCTTGAAATTTTGTAGTTTTTTCATTCGTATCCGTAGCCTTTTGTTCTGGAAGCTATATACTTTCATCTTATTCCAGCGAAAGGCATTTCGAAAGAAGATGATTGAACTAAAATGAGGGATGAAGGAATGTTCTCACCGTTCACCTTGTTCGCTTTTTTTTTGTATGAAATCGACGGCAGTCCAACAAATACGGTAGAGGCAATTTGTGTGGGAATATAACTTATGTCACATTTGCTGGTGTCATCTATGTACAAAGACCGACTGGATTTGATCCTTCTCCAAAGTATAATACACCTGTTCACTATAGAAGGCTCCTGTTCGTTGGATTTCAGTTTGAACAAACACACATGCATATATATATATATATATATATATATATATATATATATATATATATATATATATATTATATATATATATATATATATAAAAAAATATATGTATATATATATATATATGTATATATATATATATGTATATATATATATATATATATATATATATATATATATCCTATATATATTATATATACAGAGTGTCCCACCGGGAAAAGAACGCGATCTGTATCATGGAAAAACTACACATAGGAAATTTTTTGAAAAATTTTGACAGTTTACTAATGTTGATAGGGGCAACTCGACCAAAAATATTTTCAAGATATGGTGCCACTTCTGGTTATACCGGAAGTAGATACCAACTTGCTTATTTTAAATTGGATACCCTATATAATTAATACATTTTTTAGATTTCTACGCAAGATTCTAGGCAGATTTCAATGTATTATAGTCCTATACCTAAGTCCTAAGCGTTTTGACAATATTTAGGTTTTTATGTCAAAAATGACGATTGCAAGCCCTAATATAATTATCAATTGATATCCTATAAGGAAAATTCCCGTATTACTTACTTTGGGGTGGATTTCTCTTTGAAAAAAGACTTGCTTTAATAGATTTTGTATAGTATTTGGATAACTAATCATACAGGGTGTTCGAAAAAAAAGAATCTAAAAATGAGATTGAGAGAACTGACAAAAATCAATTTTTTCAAATGGAAACCCCCCATTTTTCTTATTTTGTAGTATTTAGCATTTAAAAAAGAAGGTAACTTTGGTATAAAGTTATCTATAACCTAAAATTTGAAGTTTTCGAAATATTGTCAATTTAAATATTTTTATATGGCGATTCTGCATTTAATCGTTAAAACAATTAGATCTAGGATGGCCACGATCGTATTTGACATTTCAAATCATCGTAATGGCACCCCGGTTAAATTATACAAACGAAGATTATTTAAACTTATTATTATTTATGGACAAATGTGATAAATTATTTCAAGAAGACATGTGATACATGTGGCGACCCGATATCCTCATAAAACAAAACCGTCACCTAAAATACTGTTAAACGAATTATAAGAAAACTTCAAGAATTTTGGATCCGTAAAGGTATAAGTGTACAATAAGAAACGCAGTGTTAACAATGAAAATATTGAAATAGCAATTTTGGGATATTTTGAAGCACATCCAACAAAACCTTCAAGGCAGATAGCATTAGAATCAGGCTTATCTAATCGTTCAGTTCTAAGAATTTTACGGAAACCACAATATCATCCCTATGCTATCCATATTTTCATTAGTGCAGCATTTAAATGAAAATGATTTAGATAAGCCTTAAAAGTTTAAATAATTTTTGTTTGTATAAATTTAACCGGGGTGCCATTACGATGATTTGAAATGTCAAATACGATCGTGGCTATACTAGATCTAATTGTTTAACGATTGAATGCAAAATCGCCATATAAAATATTAAATTGGCAATATTCGAAACTTCAAATTTTAGGTAAAGTTAACTTTATACGAAGTTACCTTCTTTTTAAATGCTAATACTACAAAATGAGAAAAAATGGGGGGTTTCCATTTGAAAAATTGATTTTTGTCAGTTTTCTCAATCTCATTTTAGAATCTTTTTTTTCGAACACCCTGTATGATTAGTTTATTCCAAATAATATACAAAATCTATTAACTCAAGTCTTTTTTCAATAAGCGAATCCACCCAAAAGTAAGTAATACGGAATCCTTATAGGAACAATTGATAATTATTTTAGGGCTTGCAATCGTCATTTTTGACATAAAAACCTGAATATATCGAAAACGCTTAGACTTAGGTATAGGACATAATACATAAAATCTGCCTAGAATCTTGCGTAGAATCTAAAAATGTATTAATATATAGGGTATCCAATTTAAAATAAGCAAGTTGGTATCTACTTCCGGTATAACCGGAAGTGCCACCATCTTGAAAATGTTGCCCCTATCAACATTAGTATACTGTCAAATTTTCAAAAGTTTCCTATGTGTAGTTTTCTATATATATATCGCGTTTTTTCTCGTTGGGACACACTGTATATATATATTATATATATATATATATATATATATATATATATATATATATATATATATAGTTATTTTTATTTTGAATATGAATTCAACTATTTGAGGAGCTCCCCCCGTCCTTGTCACCGGTTGTCACATTTGTCTGACCTCCACCCCCTAGTGTGACGTCACATATTTTGTATTTTTATTGTTAAGAATTGAAGTGTGAGTTTTTATCACTTAATAAGCCTCAAACATTTGACGTCATGAACTTTATGACTCGTTACCACTTCTTGTCACACGCTGTCACACTTTGATGACCCCCTACCTCTCAACCTGTGACGTAATTAATAGATAGCCCCCGAATGACTTTCAAGAGGTTAAAAATAACTGAAAAATTACAAAATCTATTTCGTGACAAGATTTGTAACGAATTCAACGTCTGAATTAAAAGTCACAAATCTCGCCTAGAGACGAAATAAAATTATTTGTTCTCGAGAGATTTACACTGATTTGATGACATGCGACGCACGTTTTACTTTCACCTGGTCACTGTGACCGAATAAGCCCTATCTTAGAGGTGAAACGTGCATCAAATGTGATAAAATTCATTGTATGTCTCTCGAAACAAAGTGTTCTCATTTTGTTACTGATACATTCATATAAATACTATCTGACACAACCCTACTTTATTTAATTATAGGAGAACATCCCGCTGCTATGCAACGAGGGAAGAATTCAGCCTCCCCAATCCCAGGCTGGTCCCATCTGTCAGTGGGGTTAGGGCTGGCTGCCTGCACGCCTCCAAGATTTGCAGCTACTGTAGCAATAACAGTTGCTGTTCTTGTGCACCTGTTGTCTACAACAACATAGAGCCAAATATCCACTTGCAAGGAAACATTTTACACACCTATAATTTTTCAATTATTATTTTTACCTGTCATTTGTTACTTTATAATTTAGATTTTTTACCACCATATCTGAAATTTAAAAAAAATGTAATGTATAGTATTTTCTGTAAAATCAGACTTAGTTGAAGATATATCCGTTAATAGGTTCAAAGAATCGCAGAATAATAGTTTCGTTTAAAGGAGTGAATATTAGGTAGGGTTGGGAGATTTTAGATAGATAAATTATATTTCTGCCTCTTCTCATTATTTTCTTTTTAAATAAAGAATATATGTTCCAACAAATATTTTATACGAAATGAAAAAGAAATTTAGCTAGTAATACAATTGCTTTTTTTTCTTTAGAAATCAGCAATGTGTGAATTATTATGACTAGGAGCAAATTAATCTATTTGATACACAATTTGCGAAATATTGTTGATTAGGGAAGTTTTTTTTCTCGGCGCACACGATATTGAATGTAACATTTGTGAATGTTTTGTGCGTCCCGAGGTTTGTTACATTGAAATTATATGTAAATTTTGATTCTAACTGTTTGTACGAACGTTTGGTATTTTATTCTAAACTCTAAAGTTGTTGGCATGTGTAGCAGTTTTTTTTTAAACTGCGGTGATTTTTTCAGTTGGAACCTTTGATAATTCTGCGATTGGTTGAATGTCAACGTAAGCGAAATAACTTAAAGTAGTGCAGTCATTGAAGTTTTTTAGCTCAAAAATTTTTTACTATGAACCGATTTACATGAAACTTTGGAATTAGGCTTATCTTACCCTTTACTTCAAAAGTGATACTGACCCGAACTCCGTTTTCACCCTGGAGGTGATTTCCACCCCTTTTCGGCGGTGGATTTTCAAAATAACCTCCGATATTTATAGAAGACCTAATTTTAAGCAAAAAATGTTCTATAAAGTTTTGTTCAGAAACCCAATACTTTTCAAGTTATTGGCAATTGAAAATTCGGAATTTTTGCCCACGATTTCCAACGTTTTTTTTGCAAATATCTCCAAAAATATGCGTTTTAATGATAATATTATAATGAACAAAATTGTAGCAGGTAAAAAAAATGAACAAATTGGTTTTTATAGAGTGTTCTAAGTGCAATATTAAGCGAGATATTGAAGATCAAAGCCGTTTTTTATTTGTCTGAAATTTAATCGATGTATTTATTCAATGCCATCTAGCGGAGAGCGAATGAATTTTATGCATGCTAATGAAAAAGGATTTTATAGTGCTTGAAATAAGCTTTAAAATGAGCACTGTTGAAAGTCTTTTGCACGTAAAATGAGCTAGCTGTAATGGAAAAAAGAGGAACATCTAATGGTTTGTTTTTTTTTAATCAATGGGTTTCATAAGTGCCATTTCCATCAAAATCAAAATTAATCCTATTTCGTCTAGAATTAACTCTAGTATGAAGAATTTGATGGATTCTAGCAGTCTGGCTGCTTTGGAACACATGTTTTTCGAAAACATCACGACTTTAAGAAAAAAAAAATTCGAATCGAAAATCGAATTTTTTTTTTGACAAAAATTTTGGTTTTTTTGCTCCCCGTCCCACTAAAATTGACGGAGATATGATTGTTTGAAGAGCTCACGGTAGCGCAATCAAAATCTCTTTCGAGCCCTTCGACCCTTCACCGTTTCAAAATAAAAGGTTTTTCACTACATATAGTAAAGAAAGAAGTTGTAGCTCTTTTAATTACCTTTAAAATGGTTTTCTATAAGTTATGATAGCTTCAAAATTGAAGGAGTTATGAACCAAAATCTAATCGTATTTTTTTCTACTCAGTAAACTAAACATTAGTAAACTGAAAATTCCGACTTTTCAATTGCCAATAACTTGAAAAGTATTGGGTTTCTGAAAAAACTTTATAAAACATTTTCTGCTTAAAATTTGGTCTTCTATCGATATCCGAGGTTATTTTGAAAAAAATTTCAACCACCGAAAAGGGGTGGCAACCACCTCCAGGGTAAAAACGGAGTTCGGGTCAGTATCACTTTTGAAGTTAAGGGTAAGATAAGCCTAATTACAAAATTTCATGTAAATCGGTTCATAGTAAAAAATTTCGGAGGTAAAAACATATTTTACGTTTCAATGACCACTAAAGTATAGTTTTCATTAGTCACTGGTCTGCTCTATGTTCTCGAAATATTTCGATATCTACTATTTTTTGTTTTCGGGCCTATGAATGTCATAATTGACTTATGTCAAGGGAAGCACAGCGTACTCCACTAGTCCACTATTACCTAGACGTTATTGCCAGATTATCGATGTAGAAGTGAATTCACATCGGATCAAAAGCATTTATATATACATACGTGGATGAAATTTGCCTTCTCTATATCTGATCAGCGCTAGTTTTATGTTATTTTTCAAATATTATAATGATGTATCACAAGTGCAGTTACTTCTCTATTACGATTTGATTTCAGTTTAACACTATTCTTCAACCAAGGTCGATATAAGGAGGCAAAATCGAATTTCTATCATGCCAGTGTTGCCACACCATGGTAAAAAAAAGGAAAAGAATTCTCAAAGTTGCTTTAATAAGAGAAATTTCGGTTCTTAATAGAGAATTTCACTCTGAAACGAAAGAAAAGTTAATTTCAAGCTGCTAGTTTCACAATGTATGTTGATTGTATTTAGGAGGGAAATAAATGAAACGAACGAACCAAGATTACTTTTCAGACTATTATATAGATTCATGGTGGACTACATGAAAGCATTTCTCGTCAAAGAGTTCATTTAAAATAATTAGTTTCATACATAAAGCGAAGTTTTGTTGATATTGTGGGAAGAAATAAACTCATGTTTGAAATATAGAAAAAAAAAGGGAAAATATGCCAGCCTGGATGAGAAAAACTGATTAAACGATGTGGCAACACTGTGTCATGCATACAAGTCGGCTTTAAAGAAGGTGATTGTCTTTAGAAAAGATATTTTATTGGCTCAACCTAACATGAAAAAAATTAGCATGGAATGCTAAATATTTTCTGATACTTTGCGCGAGGCCAGGCAAATATTTGATTTCGATCTATGTCAAGCTATTCCTTGAAATTAGCTTATCGACGTGCTATCAATATTCAATTTTATTCAGATATTCAGAGTGATTCACGGTAGATTTTATATATGAGCCTATCTATTTTTATTGAAAAAAACTATCAAAACTGGTTTGGTTTTGGGTGGGTTTCTTAGATTAGGTATTGTATTTTTGTTTGTACAAGTGATGCTGACTACCGAACGTACATTGTAGCTTCTGCGTATTCTATGTTGAAATCAATAACAGTATTCATTTAAATTCATTCTGAATTAACTGCTTAGGGGGACAAGTATGTTATGCATACTTTTGTTGAACTGTGTGAATTATTGCTGTAAATATTTGTTGAGCGCTGTCTCTCGGTTTACGGCCGAAATTCGAACTATGGCAGTGCATCTAAGCATAAATCACTGCAGTAGTGTCTTGTTCATGGATATGTGGGCTTTGCTACATCGAGAGTTCTATGCTTCCAAATCTTGAGATGGGTAAAGTTTCCTGCCGTTATTCAATGATACCGCTATGGTCTTCAAAGACAGCAGTATAGCCGTCATTGAATATAACTAGCAACAAGAGCAGTCTATTGTCTATTGTTTTTTGATTGGAGTTAATTGCGATATTCCTGTTTTTCACTATTATTTTTTGGGGAAGTCTAAAATTCTACCTTGGAAGGTTATTTTGATGATTTTTAAATTACTATCCTCAAATTCGTTTCGATCGAACTGCTTAGGACAACATATATTATGTATTTGCTTTTGTTTTATGATTATTTTTTATTTGGCATCCTGATTTGGTATTCAGATTCTACGTTAACCTCAATCTTTATATTTTCCAAATCGACATCGAACCTTGAATCGGAACTTTTAAACTGTTATTTGGAAGCCTGGAATAGACAAACATTGGTACGAAGAAAGTAGCGGATGTGAACAAAAATACACATAAAAGGAGATTGCATCTAATATATCAGATGATGCGCAACGTAAACTACGTTTAGAATGTGCTGTGAACGAGCATGTTGTGTGAAATCCAAATATACCATGACAAAGAGAGATCGCAGAAACTAGAACACATCTCAAAGGCCAGTTACATACACATGGACAGTCAAATAGCCAAAAAATTAGTTGAATTATTTAATAATTATTAATTAAAGCATTCAGAGTAAATATAAATTATTTTATACTGAATTCTTGCCATTAGTGGCAAATATTCCGATTTGAATTTGGAAAATGCTCATGAATAATAGGTGGAAAATCTGGAGAAATGCTGAGTAAACAGCTGTTTTCATCACTACCAGCAATGGGCAGTTAAATTTTTGCAGTAACTCGATTTTATATTCTCAATTCTACCAATTACATTTTTTAGCGTAAAACGCGTCATTTAAAATAATTATCTATCGCTAACACTCTATTTTTAGAATAATTGTGACCTCTCCAGTTTTATTATATGAAAATATTTAATTCGAACCATGTGCGACATAATTTCTGGAGGTCTTCTGCATTTTCATTCAGTGCGTCAGTATGGTCACTAGAGTTTTATTAGTCAGAGAATATGATAACTCTCGAAAAGTATATGAAATGAATTGTGGACTGTTCATCAGAGAAATCAAGCTTTTATTCAACTTTTTTTAACCAGACAACTGAGATGAAATGTCTACTCTGCAACTATGACGTATGTGGTTCCAAAGCACGCTTAGCATTTTTAAAAACTCTTGACATACGAGATTTTGCTCTGTGAATACTTGTCTGATTCTAATGATTCGATTTTGACTATTGCGAATATCGCGACAAATATTTACGGAGAGGTCTGTTCAGAGTTTTCAAAAACGGCACGTTAGAGTGCATCGGATCCAAATACGCCATAGTTGCAAAGTGGCATTTCATGTCAAGAAATATGTATTCTCGCGGTGGATTCTGTATTTTCGATCCAAGCGGAGAATTGTTGGTTCCCAATATGTAGGTAGAGGGTGCTCTAGGTTGTTATATTCAGATAGTACTCCGATCGCGTTTTGTATTGGGAACAATTAGAAATTTGTTAATTCACTCCGAGTCAAATAAGCTGTACTGATGAGATCTAATGAGATCAAAACAGCTGCATGCAGATTTTGAGTCAGGATGACTTGATGATTTCTATAATTCACCGTTGGATTGTGCATGTAGAATTCTCGTCGCAGAATACATATAACCAGCTCCCTTGGAAAATTGTTTGATAATTTTTAAAATTATTGAATAATTTTCCTTGTTCACTTAATGAAATTCTTTGTAACAAAAATAGTTTAATACAGTTCTGAGAAAATATTGAATGCAGAAATTGTTTGTGTATTTGATTTTTTTGAAGATTCATTAAATTGTTCTTGTTTCAAGTTATAAACTCTGAAACTAATTGATTTTCTGACAATAAAGTGAATCCATACTTCTGTTTCCTACTATTTCAATTCATCAAATTGATCGAAGAGTTTTGATCAGAATCCGCTTAGTTTATATGAAAGATTATTCAGTATTTTCAACGAAAAAACAACAGTTAGATGTTGAGACGATAAAGGATAAAATTAAAGCTGACAAGTAGCATAAGAAAAATAAAATTATGAGATCAAAATGATTAAGGTCACAACAAAAGCAATTTTAAAATCTTCTGGTGAATTGAAAACAATATTTTAATCATAGATTATGATGTACCGTTACTGAATGAAAATGCCGAATTTCATGACATTTTAAAATACTTATTTTTGTAAATATCGTAAACTTCTGAACAACTGTTGATTTTAAAAAAATTCCAGGTATGAATGTTAATGTAAAATATACAGTTTTAAATGTAAAATTAAAAAATATTGTTACTATTGTAATAATTCTGAATGTATGGAAGAGCTAATGTAAAAAGAATTTTTACTGTAAAATTCTAT